>PQXL01000287.1:0-50093 GCA_004916875.1 Botrytis galanthina
TAATAAATATATATAATAATAATAAACTAGATTTATTTGAAATATAATTATAAGAATTATACCTACTTTATATACCTTAATTGAATAATAGAATCGCCTAATTAGATATTAGAGTTTACAAATAAAATGAAATAATAGATTATATAATGATTATAATATAGGTAAGTCTAAAGAATGCTCTGTTGGATTATGTGTTGTTGTATAGGACAGTGAATTCCGTGACAGGAAACTATTCTTATCTTATACTTATATTAATCAATACTTTCAATTAAAAGCCTTTAATATCTATTAAATTCTATATAATTCTATTGTTACTATAAAACACTATATATACTTAATATTCGAATTAAAAGCTATAAACATTCAATTAATTTGTAAATATAATAATATATATAAATTCTATCAATAAGAATCTATGGAATTAAATCACTCATTCAAAAATCGATATTTATTTTACAACTATTTGTATTCAGATAACAACTTTCTTTTTTCTTTTTAAAAAAAATCATATATTTTATATACCTTATATTTTTTTATTTATTAATAAGTCTATCAAGTAGATTAAAAGAATAATAATTATTTGGTAGTTATTCTCATTAATATTTATAATATATATTACTTACTAATTTTTCTTTATTTACTATACAAATCACTCTATATAACTATCAAAATACTAATAGATTTGGGGGATATATTATAGAATTTATTATTTTATATAACAATATATAATCTAATAAAATACTCTTTAAACTTACCTATACTATAATTATAATATAGATTATTATTTTATTTCATTTGTAAATCCTAATATCTAATTAGGTGATTCCATTATTTAATTAAGATATATAAGGTAGATATAATCCTTATAATTATACCTCAAGTCAATCTAGTTTATTATCACTATATATACTTATTATATAATCAAAGTGACCAATCGACATAGCTATTCCTCCGTAATACTATTAAAAAGCACAAATAGATAATTTAATAAAACATAATATACTTACTAAATAAAAAGCTTTAGATTTATAGTCTATAAATTACACTAAGCTTATTATATCTAGATTGTTATTTGAAAACAGTAATAAAAAGGTTACAAACTAGAATTTAGATTTGAATAATGATTCTATATATTAATAGAATAGAGAGTCCTCAAATTTGATCTTTAAAACACTTAAAACAATTCGTGATTTAAGATTATATTCACATATATTGATTCGAAGTGAAGAGACTAATATTTATATATACTATTAGCTTTTTAGAAAGATTACTAAAGGATTTGATACTAAAGACTATCAATTTATACAATCTGAACTTCGAATAAAACAATTGGAATATAGATTGAAGCAGGCTATTTCTAAAAAAAGATGTAAGATAAAAACTAGTCCAAATTCGAAGTTTTCTAAGATTAAAAACATTAGAAAGACGCAAATCAGAGCAGGAGATCGTGAAATTGATATAGAACCTTCTAATGATAATAATAAAAGTGTATCTTCAAGTATTTATTATAATACCAAATAATTGTTGAATAATTAATGTTTTAATATTATATAATATAAATTTTTGAGGTGGCTCAAAAGAGGGGTGGCCAGAAAGTGGGGTATTCGACTTATTCCACGTTTTGATTGCGAACTAACATACCCCAGTGCTACTGCATCGTAGATCCACTTAATCCAAGGCGTTCGAGTATTCTTTCTAGAAGATATCTTCAACGACTTTAAAAATTAAGCTAAGAAATGTAGCCCGAATATAGACTATTCCTACCCCGGACCAAGCAACATTCGGAGCTTCCTCCGATAACCCTCTCACATATACTAAATTTGAAATCAATATCATCTGCAGCTTTCTACACCGGATGAGTATATTCTTGCATACCGGAACACTTTTCCTGATGATGGACACGCGTACACAAGATGGTAATCATGGTATGGTGTGCAATGCCTTCCCAAAATACTGCTTTCTCGACTATTGCGAAGTTTTAGTGTCAGTCGTTGAAAGGAAACTTTTGAATGTCACTGCTTCCTTACATGTCTCCAGCGATTCATCAGAATCCTGTTGGACGGGTAAGTACTAAGCGTCTCCCGTCTCTTCTAGTGTTGTACCCATTACCATGCAGCCCAGATTGAAATTCAAGACTAGCAGCCCAATAAAGCTTTCATCAATCAAGTCCCCAGAATTTGGGCAATATAGAGCCGTTGCCATTGAATGCTACAGCGCATTCTTGATCTAGTGGCTTCTCTCTCACGTGAGTGACCAGGCCTTTAAAACGACTACAACGATGCTCGATGTTGAAAGTAGTTAATGGCCTGTATGTAGTATTTTAGTTGAAAAGACGGCACTGAATTTCAAATGCCACAGCTTCAATTGTCTACAGATTTCAAACTTCCTGGCCGGTTAGTGTCGGTTGGTAACAAACTCTTCGGGTTATTGAAAGGAATTCGAAGAGTAGACATTAGGGGGGGCGAGGCGCGAACCTTCACAGAGATTCTTCATTGCACATCGTTCATTCTGGATTGCTGTTTGAGTCTCTACAAGATAGATACCAGTCAAGGGCTGCACTAGATGAAGGGCGGCCTGAGTGGCTAGCTGGCGAGAAACCAGGGTGATGTACCAGTCTGAAAGGAACCATCGTGCGACAGATGTTTCAACAAGGTCGCTCGAGTCATGTAAATATCACCGTCCGCCCATTAGATTATCAGCTGGAGTGCAGCTGTGAAAGGGGGAGATATAGGAAAAGTTTGTGAATGCGCACAGCTTCTTCAGCTCGTGCTTGGACAAAAGATTATCTCCATTTTGGGGAATAAACGCGATTGTCTATGTGAGAACCAACATCAGGCTAGTTCAGCCGATGGTCCATCGAAGCAAATAATTTGTCATTTTCCGATTTAACCGATCGTGATGAGTCAGCAACAAAAATTCCTTCTTCCAGTAATACGGAGGTTCGGAGGTTGCCCTCACATGTTGTGCTCCACTCGGAAACCCTTGAGGCATGTTTCCTAGAAGGTTATCCGCATGTGGGTGGGTCTGCTAAGTGCAATTTTAAGCGGTTATCGAATCCCCATCAAGCCTCTCCGATAGTATGTGCATGAACGAAGTCCATTTCGAGATACAAGCAAAGTTGATGTCAGAACATCACGAACAATCTCGATATTGGAATCTCTACAAAGTGAAGTTATTAGACCTCAAAGAGTAGAGGCATGAATGATCTCTGACATTGAGCTTGGTGGTCTGCTTCGACCATGGTGATCCTCAACGGCAAAGGTGATGGGAGTGTCAAGCCGACTGTTCAAGACTTTGCAGAATTTCGAGATCTGTTTGAAGATATTCACATCGCAGATACGAGCCAAAGTTCCATACCAGATTCCACGACGACGCATTCTTCGAACACAACAGCCACCACCGCCAAAGTCTCGTATTCTTCCACGATCCCTCCTCCAATCCCAAAGCCAGCAGATTGGACCTTGGATCTACCTGACTCTGAGCATGTGCGCTTTTTTAAAAATACAAATTGGGCTGCAACACACCTCGGACCATTAGAATCATGGGGCCTTGCCCTTCGACTTCACACTTTCACAACTTTTGCGGATTCAAGACCTGCTTGTTTATATTGGTATGATGGAAAGACAAAATCTCTCCACTCAAATTTGAACAATCTGACAGCATCATGTTAGGGGACCTGATAGAGTTGCAATTTACAATGAAAATTTCATCGAAATGTCCGGCAAAACACATCCAGCATTGATGGGCAAACCATTTGAGTTCGCTTTCCCAGAAATTTGGAATGACATAAAGGGGGTTTTCATCTATGCAGAGACGAGCAAGCTTGCTGTAGATGTCAATGAGATATCTTTGATGGTGGAGAGAAGCGGGTTCAAAGAGGAAACATATTTTACGGGAAGCTTTAATCCAGTCCGAAGGGAGGATGGAGCGGTCGCAGGCTTTTATAATTCTGTAGGTTCGTATTTGTTTCGCAGATCTTGCAGCCTTCAAATCCATTTCCGTTCTCCAAATTTACATCCCACTTTTCCTCTTCATCATTCATGCGATGAATGGAGTAAAATATCGCATATCGAAATGAATTCTTGACTATCTGATTTTGAGACAATACAACGTTCCACCCTCATTGGGATAGTAGAATATTGTACTGAAGCTCAAGATATTATTTGATTGTCAAACTTCAACTTAGATATTGAAGAGATGATTTAGAAGTATTGTTGAATTTGGTATGCGATTTGTTTCATTAATCTTTTGGTTTCTGTTTCCAAGTCTAATTCGATTCATTATTACCCCCTCAGATATATTTTTGGCTAGCAATTACTGAAACGTGGATGCAGTTGAAGTTACTGCCCAAAAGCTTAACGAGAGAAGACAATCGATGTTGGCATCATTGGAGATCCCAGTTGGATTGCAACAAGGGACACTTGCTAGCCATATTATGCCTCATTTAGAGTCAAATCCACTAGATATCCCCATGGCAATGTTATATCAGGTAGACGAGCAAAGTTCTTCTGGGTCTACGGTCTATTTGCGGGATCAACTGGGCTTTCCCGAGAACCACCCACTCGCCGTGCCGGAAGCTAAACTCAGCAGCTGTCTTGGCCTATTTCCATTGTTGGATAAAACAGGCAACAAGATTTCGACTCATTCTGTTGATGGGAGATTTGAGGGAGTCGAATGGCGCGGCCACAAAGTTGATTTTACCGAAGCTTACGAACCATCGACGCATTTTAGCATACTTCCAATCTCGAGTGCTGATCGTATCTTTGGCTATCTGATACTTGGCGCCAACTCTCGCCGACCAATTGACGATACCTACTATCGATTCATAAATGCTATTGCCTCGAGGGTCTCATCAATTGCATCTGCCTTGGCTAGCGCTGAGGAAACAAGGCGGAGGGCTGATCGGCTAGAAAAAGAACTAGCTGAAAGTGAGAGACAAATCAGATATATGGCACAGAACGCTCCGGTTGGTATGCTGCAATTATCGACTGAAGGTAAGATCCTCTGGGCTAATGATATGTACTACCGAATTACTGGCCATCCGGGACCTGAGGAACCGCAGTACAACTATTCCTTTCTTGATGTCTTGATTGAAGAAGATAGGTCTCAGACTTTACAAGCTTGGGTGCAACTTCATGATGGATCCTCTCACATTGAGACTACATCACGGCTCAAGCGTATGTTCGTGCCACCCAGCGGGGAAGCCGAGCACGCTTGTGTGCTATCATTGGCATTCCCGTATATTGTTAATGGTGAAGTAAAATCCATCATGGCTTGCTTCACCGACATCTCTGACCTAAAGTGGGCCGAAGCAGCGGAAGCCAGAAATGCCGAGGAAGCACGCGCTGCCAAACGTCAACAAGAGGAGTTCATTGATGTTGTTTCCCATGAGATGAGAAATCCTCTTTCTGCCATCTTCCAATGTGCCGACATGATATCAAATTCCTACAAAGATTTATCACATACAAATACTCTTGAAATCTTGAAAAGCAATGTCGAGGCCGCTCATACGATAGCTATGTGTGCCAGTCATCAAAAGCGTATCGTGGATGATGTCTTGACACTCTCAAAGCTCAAGTATATGATGCTGTCAATTTCGCCGCATTCTGCTAATCCAGCAAAGATTCTGGAACAGGTCGTCAGAATGTTTGAGGCGGATTTAACGTCCCACGACATCTCAATCAGAACAATAGCTCAACCTTCCTTCGGCGCCAACAACATCGACTTGGTCATGTTTGACTCTTCGCGTGTAAACCAGATCTTGATCAACTTACTAACAAACGCGATTAAGTTTACGAGAGGTGAACCAAAGAGAAACATCACAGTCACTTACGGTGCTACTCTTGTTGATCCAGAGAAGAATTTCAGTAAGGAGCTTTACTGGGTACCATGCGGAGACGAGGTTGAAGATTTGACGCTCAATCCTGAGTGGGGCTCTGGTGAGCCCGTGTTTTTAACATGCGCAGTCACAGATACAGGAGTTGGCATGCGTGCTGAGGAGATCCCTCGCCTGTTCACTCGCTTCGAGCAGGCTAATTCGAAAACCTCTATAAAATATGGTGGATCAGGTTTGGGATTGTTCATTTCTCAGAAGCTTGCTGAAAAGCAAGGAGGTAGGATTGGTCTCTCTTCCAAGTTAGGCCAGGGAAGTACATTTGGATTTTACGTCAAGGTACGACGTAGTGTTAAACCACGAAGAGATATCCGTCCAAAATTAACACCAGTATCATTCGACGGATCTTACTATGATGGATCGAAGCCTATGCACGTTTTGTTAGTCGAAGACAATTTAGTCAATCAGAGGATATTAGAGAAGCAGTTAAAAAAAGCCGGCTGCATAGTCTACGTGGCCAATCATGGGCTAGAGGCTTTAGAGATATTGAGACAATGTTCCTGCTGGCATGAGCCGGTGAAAGACGCGAAGAAACTAGATATCATACTGATGGATTGGGAGATGCCTGTCATGGATGGTCTCACTTGCAGTCGGGAGATCCGAGCATTGCAACAATCTGGAAAGATCGTGAAACACCTGGAGATCATCGCAATCACTGCTAACGCCCGAGAGGAGCAGGTGCAAGTGGCATTACACAACGGAATTGTAAGTCTATGAAAAATTGGTTTGAAGCGATTCATCATGCTAACAGGTGTTGCTGTAGAATTTCGTAATGTCCAAACCTTTCATAGTCTCGAACTTGCTGTCCAAGATGAGAGAAAGGCTTAGCGGGATTGACAATGGAACGAGTTTTCAGTGAATGAATATGATCCTGCCCATAGTGGCAGTAGGACTGCTTATGAAGAGGCGATTGATATCATCCCGCCTTGTTTTCTGAATGGCTTTGCGTTATTCTCCAATCGCCAAAGCCCCTCTAAATAGACAACGGAAGTCGCGGATATCCAGGGAAATGACTGAGCATATACGCTCAGCTCCCCTGTTGAAGAATAATGTGAATGATACCAGTATGTTTGAGAGAAAGGGAACGACGACGGATATGAAAGAATTCAATGTCAAACCAAGATTACGTATATTAATATTTTCGTCATCAAGTGAAACTTAAGGGCATTTATTTGGATGCAATACCTCAAGAAAGGGCCCTTAAAATTGTTAGAAACCTCTCAGGAGCACAGGTAGTGATGAAGAAAACAGCTAGACTTATTTGGAAGAACAAAAAACGGCTCTTTAGGCCGGTTCATTCTCTGGTGTTTTTGTTATTCATTGGATAGTATTAGCAAACACTAGGATAAATCAAAATCACATCAAAGTTCGAACAAATACTATACAATTTTAACTTTACACCGGATCAAGACTTCCATATCCACCCCCCCTCCCCCTTTCTTCCCCAACAGGTAACAAGATGCAAAGAAAGTATCATCAAATGTGACTCGGTTAATACATTGTCCGCAGCGTTTCGGTATGTATATTATCATCCAAGGATTCAGCATTTTGACCATTTTACTTTGCGCACCAATGACAAATTCTAGGACAGTCATTGAAGACATTTCGAATTGGCCAGCATTGGCTCGCCAGATGAGCAGACGCAGCTAGCGAGTTCGATAAAATTGGTTCATCTTTGCAGGAAATAAAACATTACAAACTTCAACCCGGTAGCCGTGCATGTATTTGCTAATTTCCCGTTTCAGCAATTAAAAATTAAGCGAGTATTGCGATCTCTGTGTTCACCTCTGACTCTGATAACAGGCAGTTCGAACTGCATTTCTTCTGCTCCACTCTAAAGATTTACAAAGCCTGGCCCATTGAATAGAAATCATAAACACCTACCAGGGTAATCAATCTTTTTGGTCTGAGTTTCTTGACGGCGCTTCTGTGCCAAGATTGGTAGGTAAGAACTTCTTGATCTTTGTATGGCTTGAAGAGTGAATGTCCACTCTCAACGCTCCAGCATTGTCTGAAATCATTTGAAGTATTCAAAAAGACTAATTGTATGTTACAGTGCTATGATTGACATAAAGAGGTATGTTTGTTGGTGTGCCATTAATCTTTTGCAAGTGTTTGCTGCTAGGCTCTGTCTGCTCACTGTTTACTTGGAAAAGCTTCATTAAGCAAATAAATAATCGAACGAAACTTCTAATGTCACATGCTTTGTCTTCATTACATATCAATCTTTTTGTGGAAATGCCTTTTATGGGGGGTGATTACATATGAAAATCACAGAATATATTCACCCCGCCCTCGCAAAGGAGGATGGCTTACTAATGAGAAGCTCTCATTACCTGAGTATCCCTTAAATATCGATCAACTTAGCTAAGTAGCGATCAGTGATCTTACCACTGATTGATTCATTTCTCAATAAGGGAGGCACACATTCTACTTTTTGATCGACAGACCACCCATTTCAGCACAACACGTCTTCCCAAGCTGTTGGGAAAACGAATAGTGTTTCGGAAGAATCAAAAAGATCAGCCATATAGAAGCTTAACGAGGAAGGGAAAGTTTTATTTAGGTGTGGAAAGCTCTCGGAGGGTATGTTGCAAGTTTCAATTGTTTACAATGTCTTTTGACAGAAACGAAGACCCCTCTTTGCGTCTAAGAGATGATACGGCACAAGCTATATGTGCTAACAGTCTACTTCTTGCACATAGCCCTCGATAAGTATATGGAAGCTGTCGAAATTGACCCGGTCTCACGTCTTGCTTCCAACCCATTACGTAACACGACAGTGGTTCAATTCCAGTGCGGTAGATACACTGAATGCATAAAACGAGTTAAAGACATACTAGAGCTAATGGGTGTGCAATAACTGGACGACAAATTTTTAATCTCTAATCTTCAACGGCTGCTGAAAAGAGCCTATGCTCATGTTTCTACATCTTCTCTGCAAGAGCAACTACAAAGACGTTTGAAAATCTTTGCATGTTTGCCACGAGACCGTGCATCTATGTAAGATTTCTGCATTTACATGATTGGAGGTGGCTAATATTGATGACTAGGTTCACATCGCCTGAGTGTTTTAGAATTGGGCACGATATCGCCGAACCCCTTGAGGTACCGAAAGATTCCCTAGAAAACAATGACACGATTTCGTATTTCTTCGCTGGTATTGGAGATGCCCGCCATTTTTATGCAACGATCATCGATCTCCATGAATCTGGGAAGAGAATAACTGCCCCCCCTCGAAAGTATCATTTCATTGCAAATGATCTCAATATATGCTCTCTGACTCGGAATCTTATTATCTGGACACTACTTGATGAGTTGTCTGCGTTAGACCATGATTCGGACCAGGGATTGGTGGTCTTGACAACTGTTTTCTTCATTTACAGACCCATAATCATGCCAGGCTACGTCTACAGACTTTTGTGTACAACAATGGAGGCGATTCTTGTTAAGCTGGACAAGGTATGTATAATCTGAATTTCAATCTTCTAGACTACAGGACTATCTGGAAGCAATGCCATGCCGTACATTATCTCTTGAAAGGATCACAAGTATTCAGGCTTTCTAATTCAATACTTATTATTCATTAATCTTGGGGAGTTGGTCCTGCCGATTGGCTGACCCTTCACGAGTACGATATTCCAAAATACATTGATGTTCTAAATCACTGGATCAGTAATGATTTTGGGATTTTTACTACCGACAAAGCTATCCAAGGCACAACCGACGCACTGAGCCAAAAACCACTCTATACTGACTCCCGAGAAATTAGCAAAGTTTCCAAAAGGGAGAAGGAGTTTTATGCCAAGCATGCGCTCGTTTATTCTCCCAATAGGGTGCTTCTTTCACAGGAACCACGGTTGGCAAAGCTCATCACGAAAGTATCGAAATGGAGTAAATACTCCAAAACACTCCGTAAATACCTCGAAGATAACCAGTGTTGTAATTAGTATTTTCCGTATTTTTAATACGCCCCACTCCAGTGGTGCGTATTGAATTCTTGAAATATATTCCAATAAGTATTATTGAATTGAATATCACAAGCAATATTGAATACTTTAGTAATATTGAATACCACTGTCAATATACTGAAATACGGGAATTCACATATTTTTATTGGATTATTATATATTTCTATTGATGATTGCATATTTTGAATGAGTTTAAGCCTAATAAGGAAAAAGATTATTGAAAATATGTAAATTCCCGTATTTCAGTATATGGCTAGTATAATCCCTTTCGTACAATACGTACGGATGTGAATATCATTGGCTATTATATATACTAGCGTACATATTATACTCCTGATATCAGCCACAATAATACTACCGTATACTAATTACAACACTGAAGATAACTGGAAATTTAATCCAACTATGATGGACCAGAATTGGCACCAAAATACACTGAGAAAGTATGGCCAGTTGGAGGATTATAGCTTCGGAGACAATCCATTTTCGGCTATCTGGCATTTCCGAGATACCTGGGAAGGAACTAAGCCTTCCTGCTTGTTCGATCATGTAGCACCGATGTTCAAGCGCGCATCTAATGCGATCATGGAAATGAAGGGGAGAATTTGTGTAGAAGCTCTCTGTGGTGATGTCATTGAAATCGCCGAATGGTTTCATTTTGACTGCTCACCGACCAGAGTCTCTCGCCCTCCTGAGTTTCCCAAAAGGTTCGACTGCACTCATATGAGTAACATACCGTGAGTAACTTTTTATCATTCATAGTTCTCATGCATAAGCGATTTTGTTCAATGCTTCTGTAAAAGGCTTGTTATATGTCGCTAACAATGTCCTCTAGGGATTATATCGGCGGCAATTTATAGTCATTTTTTTACGTGGTCCCCCTCTTAAAGATTAGTACGAGCAGCTATCTGAATCGAACTGTCTGCGTAATCCTGGATCTTGTAATTGCCTGGAGGCATTTCTAGCAGATTGTCAGTGTATCCCCGACAGAGAAATGCTGCGAAAATCGACAGGCGTTGTTGCAGCTCTTGAGCCAGGTAAAGGTGAATTGTTGCCGTTGATTAAATACAACCCATACTCGCGGGAGGCCCTCGATTCGCAGGATGCTTGGTCCGCACTGTTACCTCAGGTTGAGTTTCAAAAGTGGTTCTACTCACTTTTTTTCAGGATTGCTTTGCCTCACAACGTAAACATCGCCAAGACCCATGAAATCATTCTCTCTCCTCTTAATCTCACAGTATTGTTTAGATTAATAACTCAGCTTCGTGACTTTGGGTATCCCTCGCACTGGATGTCAGGAATTCTTGACAATATCATTGAGAACAAGGTTATCGCTACTTGTCGTCCTCCTCGAGCCACGCCAACAACAGTTTCTGCATTGAAGAGACAATACAAGTCCAAAAAGCTATGTACTGTTCCTTTCGCTTATGAAATTGCAACCCCCACTAGGATCTTCTCGCCCATCTTACCATTCATTGCCGAGTCACCGAAAATTCCTTCTCAGGAAGAGATCCACAAGTACACTTTTCCACTCGATAAATTGCACACCATACAAGAAATGCCAAACAATCTTACACTGTTATTTTGGAGTGATAAGCTGTGCAAAGAAGTGGGTCAGGCGGGCTACGCAATGCATCAGAATATCCGCCCACTCTTTGATCCGACTTGGGGAGATGAAATGGATGCTCAATTCAAAGGAGTTAAATTCGAAGCTTTTAGGGAGAGAGGCGTGGTTCTGTGGAGTACTATTGAGTGGAACCTAGAAGCATCAGAAGCTAGTGCTTGGATGCGTAGCACTCTGATGGATAAAATGATCAGAGAGAGGGATTGGAGTTGTGGGCTGTTCAGGACAGATACGTGGGAGAGGTGTTGGGATACATCGTCATTGATGAGTGATGCGAAAAAGGGTGAGAAATGGGAGGATGATATTACTTCAGCTGAAGATATCAAGCTTGCGTAGTTTATCAAGAAGGGTTTAGATTTGGAAAAATGAAGATATGTGCGACTGTGGCATCAAGGAAGTGGAGCCCTGCAGTAGTATTTCATACTAACTTTAAGCCCTCGATCGCGCGAAATGCATAAAAGTCGGAGTTTAATTCATTTTTGTTCATAAAAACTGTTACCGGAGTACATTGACTATCTTCTACGACCCAATGCGGACTCCATAAAAGCAGTCTTCTGTCTTTCTAGCATATGATATAATCTATGGGTAACAAGAGATATTTATACACTCATTAATGCCGATTCTCTATGATCGTCATCAATTCTGAAGTTTGCATTAGAAGCGCTCGAAGAATTGAATCAGGAAACTTACCATCATAGCCACACTGATCTCTCTCTGGCTGAGATCTTTTGTCAATATCATAGAAACCCCCTACCGGCTTCTCATCGGGATTGTTCTCTGGAAAGTGACGTTTGTTCACCCATGGGGTAGAAAATCGGTTCCTCTTGAAATACTTGTATGGATACGCAGTTGGAGGATCAAACCTATTGTACGTTCCGCGCACAGCTTTACTAGGCTCTTCAGCCAACCTCATCTCACCACCGTCAAAGTTTTCACCCATTTCCCATACTCCAGATCCAACCTGAAGAAGGCGAAGCTTAGGCAGATTATTTTGCATCTTCTGGAAATAGTCGGACCATTTTGTCTTGTAATGCCAAACAGTGGGTTCACCTGTAATGAGCGTCAGTATTTATGATTTCGGGTCTTGCTCAGATACTATCACCTCCATTATCCATGGGAGTCATCGCATAGTTCTCATGATCGAGATCTCCCAAGTGTCTAATACCCGCGAGTATTGGACAATCGTCGAGTTTCAGAACTTCCAATGTCTCTCCATGAGAAAGAATCCAATCCAATTGCCAATCGTGCGAGAAAGTGTAGTTGCCCAATTCCAACTTCTTCAATTTTGGAAAGTGCACATCTCTCCAATCACACTTTGGAAAATATCCCCACCAATGAATACAGTGAATAGTAAGCGAGGTGAGATTGTCAGCACAAGGCGCCAGCCATGTGGAAGGCAGTTCGGTAAAGAAATCATGCATAGGCGGAAGAGACCATGAAGACTCAGGAGTTGCTTTTTCGTATTCGACAACGATTCTCATACGCAAGTCCGTGATCCTTTTCAAAACCGCAAGGAAGTCTTTTGATCCGGTCAAGCTCACATCATTGACATTTTGTAGATTCTTGAGAGAAAGCGTGGTGAGTGAAGGTGTAGGATACCTTGGGTCATTCAAGGAACGAAACAATTCTTTGAGGACAGCAGTACGATATTCATGGCTGTCTTCTGCTGGAGTGAGGTAGAATCCTCTTTCGTCCTCCTCGCCCAAATATGTACAAAATTCTGCAAATTCGACAGCGACGGTGGTAAGATTAGGGAACCTGTTACATTTCTCGATAATTCTTTTCATCGAGATATTGAAGTGCTGTGGGGGGTGTTTCTCCGCGTAGGAATTGAGATACGAATTTGCATATGGTTCAAGACTGGTGATATAACGGACAGAACGAACTGCTTGCATGAGACGTGGTACACGGATGATCTTCTCCAAGTTGGTGAATGGATTGGCGGTGTCTATCTCTGCAACCTCTTTAGACTCCTCGTCATCATATCCTTCGTTTAGATTCTGTAAATTCACACTACAGTGCGAGAAGAGCTTTTCAGTGACTAAAATTGAGAGGGATTTCGAAACAAGACGGAGGTTTTTAAGATCAGAGGTGTTCATTACCCCTTTGATGATCAAGCGAAAGATTTCCGCTGGAATTTTGTCCATCTTCAATTGATGCTAGGGGGTAGATTCCTAGAGCTTGAATTTTCAAATCTCAAATCAATGGTAGTACCGGTAGAGGGTAGCGAAGGCTAATACGTATAACTCGCTCCAGGCGGTGCATTAGGTTTCGGAAAATTATCTGACTTCTATTTCTGGGAAGCGGTAATTAGAAATCGATTGCTGGACACCAACCAGGCAGTATACTCGATACTAAGACAATTTTGACTCGCAAATGAATCAAGTATCTTAGTTTCTCAGTCAGGTATATTTCCACGTCGTTGCCAGCTGACAAACTTCCAGTTCGGTTTTGATACTTTTTGCAAAATATTTTAAAATCGGTGGCTTGAATGGTTTCGACTAATCCGACTTCGCAAATTGCGACTTCAGGGGAAGTTGATGTCGGTGACTGATTGAGAGTGAGACCAAAAGCCTTTCCCCCCTCCACCATGTGATGTGGTGAGCTTATCTCACGTGATCAAACTTCGATTGATCCGATTTAAACATAAGTTCAAGAGAACACGTCCTGAGGCTCGAAGTGAAGATTAATTCTGGCTTTGGAAAGAAAAAATAAAACATTCCCTCAATTTGTTGCCTTTCCTTCAAGCTCTAGCCGTGTCGACGCTGCCGTTTTTCGGTTTCCAGTGCTTTCCACCCCCCTTCTGGCTCAAATTGATCGTGGCACGCACGAATTCTGTGGATTCCGACCCTTGATTGCCATAAATTGTGAAAAGAATACAGCAGGAAGTCTGGCGTCAATACTCTTTCATTCTAAGGCCGAATATACCTTGACATGCCATCGTCACAACAAATCCTAGAGTTCTGGAACCTGCCGCCTCCGGGTCTCGAAATCTTGCAATCGTTTCCATCTAGGTATCGAAGCTTCCAAATCTCCGACAGCGTATCAATAGAGAATTCTCAAGACTTCGTGTCAATACGACTAGCTCGTGAGATCCAAGGCCGACCATTCCAGGGCAAGATCTGAGTTTTCACATCCCCAAATTACCATAAATAATATTTGATTGTTACTGCTACGAGAATACACCATTATCTCGTGATCAGTATTATTTTCCAGGCTAGGCATTACTAGCTCAATTTAAAATTAGTGTTTTAGACTACATTGGGGGAAATTCATGTTTGAGCTCGGCTCTTCACCCACAAGCTTACGGGCATATACAATGAGATGGACAGTACAAGTATAGAATAGTCGAAGATAGATGCCAGTGGATTGTTGGGAGACTATGATGTTGTACGAGTAAAAGTTTCATGTCGCCTTGAACAAAAATGGTGAAAGTTTCCTCAAGGCGTTCAGATCAAAGAAACTAGACTGCAGTTGAATTTGACCAAACATCTCGAATACATGAAGTGTACAACTGAACATCCTGATAATCACAGTATGTTATCCGCCCTATGACTTTGAGGCAGAGACCATAACACCAACTTCAATCTTTTCCATCCTCTCAATTCCATCGGGGCACGGAATTAACCTTGTAATTACCACATCTCAAGCCCAAATCTTCGTAGACAGACCTTGATTAGAAGTGCAGGGATCTTGAGTATTGGTCCTTCAGCATCATCGACAGCGGAGAAGGAAAGTTTGTGTAGTCAGAATGATACAATGAGTACGAGACGTATGGATAGGTTGGTAGCAATCTGATCATACAAAACACATCCACCCTTTGACTCCTTGACTTTTAAAGATTTACATGTAGTTAGCTGCACGTACAACTTCGTCCCTATAATATGATAATTTTTTACGCCTCAAATCATGACATACTGTCCTTATAGTGAGATTCTTCAATTTTCGTGGCTTTGGATGTTCACGAGCTGCTCATCCAGATGCACGGACGATTTCACGCGAATTTTGGCGACGACATACCGCTCTCAGGCTCGGCTATTACTGAAGCGGTAGTTATTCCACATACGATGTCCATTATTCACAATAATTTCATTTTTACCAATGTTTCATTGAACTGATTCCAGTATGCCGCTCTATGGTAAATTCCATTTCAATTTCTAGTTAATCTTTCAGTAAATTCAGTAAGTGAAATATCAGTCTCGAGGACTAAAATCGAATGACATGCAGCGTGACATACCTAATAAACGCGTTCCTAGGAGGCCCCTTACAAGAGCCGACTAATAGTCCAGCCCATATAGAAACCCCACTCTTTTATTTTGTATATATATCTAGGTCTATCCCCAGAGAATGATTTTGAAAATTCCATCCGAACACTGAATTCATAGTCTTGTCTTTAACGTCTACAATCAATTCATCACAATCATCTAATCAAAACTAAACAATTCCAACCTGTAATTCTCTCAAGTAGGTTCGAACTTCCAGAGGTTAAATTTTTTTGATACGATTCAAATATTGAGCTAGCTCTAATCTTCCAATCGGACCTAGAAATTTAAGTCTTTAAGCCCGCTCGATCAGAACTGGACATCCCGGGGTCGAAGGTTTTCTACATATTTACGATCATTGAACTGTTGAATTCCTTCTAATCGGATCTAGGCATCGATACTCCGAGGCCGGTTGTCACTGGTTCCTGCATGTCAATCAAACATTATGTTGAAGAATTTTCAAGACCTGTCATGCGATGAGCTCTTGATATTTTTCTTCGCGTTTCTAAAGCTTCGTAGCATAATTACTCTTACGACTTCATCTTCGTGTATAATATCACTCAACCATGGTATACGGACAGTCTTTAGAATACTTTTATAATGTTCGGGTATTCGTAACAATACCATATTTATTGATACTCTAACAAATCTTGCCCAGAGCTAGAATCTGTAGTGATCTAATGTTGCAATTTTTTCCTTGCAAAGCAAAGTCCCCTTAATAATAGAGTTAGAGCGCTAGGCTACCACAACTAGTTTCGTTGACGTCCCATGCCTACTCATGTAGTCGATTCAGCCGGCTTGCCTTTAGCTTCTGTTTCTCCCTTTTCCTGCTCAAGTGATAGAATTTCCTCATCTGACTCAAGAATTCTCGAATCTATTAACTCGAATGCAGCAGCGTGCCATGCCGCCTCCGCATCATTCCATTCTTTCTGGGCATTTCGTAATATCTCTTCAGCCTCGAGGAAAGACTTCTCTGCATCTTGCAATGCCTCCTCAAGCAATTCCTCTTCTGCTTTTAACATTCTCTCCATTTCCTCCCATTTTCCTCTCATGTTGCGGGCAGCTAACTCTATCGCCTCCAATTCTCCTATACTCATTATTATTGGTTGACGTCGCACCCGTACAGCGATCTTCTTTTTAAAATCCTCCAAGACATCCATATCCTCCTGCAACTCAGCTTCAAGTCTCTCTTCCGATATGACGGTTACAGGTACTTGCTTGGATAGATGAAGTACTGAGTCCCTAAAGTTTGGCAGGCTTTCGAGAGAATCATCCACTTCCTGTTGGACTTGCTCGAGTACCGACCTAAAATACATCTCTTCCATGGTGAGCTGCATGATCGAATGATTGAGATGTAACGAATCGATGGTTTAGATCGATCTGAGCGGATATGGATTAGAGGCTCGAGAGTTGAAAGTTCTATCGGTGACGATGGGTGACAGTGATACTTGTTGATGCTGGAAAAATGAAAATGAAAATGAAAAAGTACCGGACGACTAAATTTATACGAGAACGATTCTTAAAATATAGTAAACAAAGGAATGCGTTTTCTTTAATGAAATTATGTTCAAAAGGGAACAGGCAAGTGACAAGAGGGGTTTGCTGGCCGCCAAATTAGCAATTTCCCTTTTGGGTTCAACGATACCTTCCTAGTCTTGCCAGTTGTTCCTCCTTCTTCTCCTGTAGGAAGTAAGAAATAATTAAACGTATATGTAAGGGAATTTACTTCAAATACATAGTGACATCAATGTTATCATAGAAATGAAAGGAAGGAACTCTTACTTTTCCATCTTTTCTCTATGGTCAATAATCACTAATTCTTGACAGGAACCACCGAGACTTCGTTAGATTATCTTTAATAGTTGACATCGATCTTTTTTTTCCATTATTTGTTGTAATTGTCGCTCAATTTCATGCTATATCTTTGTTCCAATGTCTCAGAAATATGAGAGGTTTTCATCTCAACAACTTTGCTTGATTGTTGTGTATTGAACATAAGTCGCTTTCAAGAAGAATTTACTACACTCATGAAGTTCTTAATGTCCACTTAAGTAAATCCTTCTCAACGACATCCTCCTTTCTCTTGAGCAACTCATCGATATCCCACCTAGCATCCAGAAACCTTCCATTCATCCATTTCAGATCTTTGATGTTCTTACTCAACCATACACAAAATCCACCACAAAGATCCACGCTATCAACCAGATCTATGAATTTCATTAGTACTCCCGCAACCTTAAAAGTTGAGTAGATAAAAAACTTACAGGGTAGGAAAACTTCAGGTGTATTTCCAGCAGCCATCGGTGTTGCAACTGCCCCAGGATGTACACTAACAGCAACCAATCCATCCTCTCCAAATTGAGAACCTACCATTTCCAAAAATCTACTCTGCGCAAATTTACTCACACAATACCCTGTATTGGCAATGGGACCATCCGTTAAACTCGCAGCCAACGATCCAATCTGTATGAAACCCTTTGCTCCATTCTCACTCTCCAGCAGTAGAGGTATCAAATAATGCGCACAATTATAAGTCCCAATCATATTGATATCGAAATTTGTCTGAAACCATGCCGGATCACCTTCAGTAACTTTCAGAGTCACGGGACCCGCATATCCGGAGTTGGGAATACAGACGTCGAGGCGACCGAATGTTTCTTTGATATAATTTGCAAGGTCTGAAATATTTCTGGACGATGCGATATCACAAGAAAATATTTCGACTCGTGTTTTGGGGGATATGACACGAATCTTTTCAGCGACGCGAGTAAGTTCGGAGCTGTTGCGGGATGCTAGAACAATACCGGAGGCTCCTGCTTGTGCAAATGAATAAGCGATATGTTCGCCTATTCCAGATCTAGCCCCTATCACGCAGACGACGAATGGGTTGGGGAGTGGGTTGTTGGCTGGAGTCGTGGCGGGCGTGAGCGCTTTGTGACGGGTAGCTGTGATGGTGTTCATCGTTTCGTTTGTTCTTAAGGTTGGTTATAAGGGATACTGCTCGATTGAAATCAAGAGACGGGTCATGAAGATTATCTTATCTGAAAATCTATAATCCGTATTTCTGGCATATCAGGATGGTTAGGTGGTTGAGCTTTCGACTCATAATGAGCAAGTGGGATGGGACTTTTGATTGGCTGTGCAGTAGTGGGGGTTTTCTGCCCGGTGAGTCAGTAGTTGTTTTCGGTTTATCTGGACCCTTCAATAAGTTTTACCGTCTATGAGTGATGCCATTCTTGAACGAGATTCTCAATGCAAATCATCGTTTCATTTGAGGCGTGTAGTTGGGGCAATCATAATAATACGGTGATTTTTAGCTGCATTGATTGGACCAAAAGCCGATGTCTCGATTTAATCGATACTTTAATATGGTTAATACCAGCCCAAAACAATCTCGAACTTCTACTGTTTCTCTACGAAAAGTGAAGTTATGGAAGATCTATAAATGGATGAATAATAGACAGTCACGTTTTATGAATACTGTTCATCCACGTGGAACTCTTCAACTCTTAAGAGGAGACTAAAAGGGCCTAGCAAATTTTAAAAAAGTCTCATCTTCCCCAAGAGAACGGATATAATCAATCTAACTTCTTGGCTATACAGATATGATATGAGGTCAGATGGGACCGCATTGCAACTCATATCATATCAGGCTATTTTCGACTGTCATTCGCCTTATCGATATACCGCATGCTATCATAGATCAATCCCACGTTGTCTGTCTCATCCGAAATTCCTATCAACTACGCGTGAACTTTTCAGCTTGAATAAAGCAAAGAGTGCCTCCTTGAATCCGCCGAACAATCCATGCAATGCTAATTGTCATGATTTGACAAAAAGATTAATATCACAGCCCTACCAGACCGAGTAAGTAGTCATGTATGAGCAGGAGATGTAAGCTGCTGTAGTGACATGTCGAGATGACTGGTTTACCTTTCGAACCGATAAAAGTTCTGTAACTGTTCGAGTCGTAGCGAAAGGGTGCTTCCCATACTTTTTAAGGGGGCTTAAAGCATAGCCCTCCGAGTTAATATCGTTACTACAAAAGGTTTGAATGCTGAAAAAAAAGTGTCATTTGACCGTCGTTGAAGTTGAACACAAATGAGGACCAAGTAATGGCAAATCAATGGCATGGGAAGCTTGTGATTCAAACAGTTATTTGTGGACACAATATTTCTCGTAGTGACTGCAAGTGTTGCTGATATAGAGATCAAAAATACGAGACGCATTCTGTAGCCAGTGTTCGTGAAGACTGCTATGTCCGTTTTCAATGCCTATTGCTTTTAAGAGAACAGCTCGCCTCGCAAAGGTACGTTGAGTCTTGATTTTATGCATCCTACGCATGTCATATGGACTTCCGAGCTTTCCGGACGCCTGGAACTCACTATATGAAATCATAACGCATGTAAGACAAAGTTAGGAATATAAACGAGTGAAATCCACATTTTAATATCCACAACTTGCCGTCTGGGGGAAGAATTCGTGACCACAATTCGATTTGCATCCCAATCTTTTGAGACATACAACCAAGATCCTGGCGTTAAATATTATTGTTTGAAGTAAAGAGGAAGAATTTTATATGATAAAGTTGGACTTCTAATGACGCTAGCCATGGATTCAGAAAATGAATGCTGTTGTGTGGATATGAATGTGATCATACATGATCGGCCAGGTATCTTCGAGAACCAAAATGACCTGAGGCATCCAAGTTCTTCATTCTCTCTCAGCATGACAGGACTTTGTTTCTGAGGGATTCTCGGCTTGTATGGATCCTCCAATGACGACTTCGAATTCTTGTTGAGGATGAAACTCCTCACTTAGACTGTAGTTAAACAGTCCAAACAGGAATTCGAAAGAACTGCAATGTTTGCTATGAATTCAACGCATTGCATCGATGAACGATGTTCCAAAGCGGAGGCCTATTACCCGGAAGCTGACTTCAACACAGAATCTCAGAACTGTTTAGATTCGTGACGGAACAGCAATTGCATGCAATATTAATCTACCTTCGCTTGTTTGCACGTTTGTGTCAGGAGGTCGGAAGAATGCCGGGACCGATACCAAATGCTGCACCCGTCACATGACCTTCAAATTTCCGCTTTACGCGACTTTTTATCCAGTCGCGGTCAACGCGTCTTCCATCTATCGTCTCCCATCTTTCAACAACACCACAATCTCAATAGTTGCCCTCCACCCGCTAACAACGTCAATCATGTGTAAGTTTCCCCGCGCATCATTCCAAAACTCAAAACTTACTTGTACTTAGCGAACAGCTACGGATATCAAAATAATTATTCAACCACCAGTTATGGCGCACAAGGCGGGGCAGATGGTGGTGGATTTGTTCAAGGAGGATATGGTGGATCGCAGGGAGGAAGCCAAGAAAGTCCTGGGGGATCAAAGGTATGTCTTGCTACTTATGAAGTCATATGAATATACTAATGAGACATTTAGACATATGGCAAAGATACATTACGACCAGTAACCATCAAGCAAATCCTCGAGGCTGTGCAACCACATCCCGATGCAGATTTCAAAATTGATGGATCGGAAGTAACTCAAGTAGGTATTTTTCTTCCTACTATAATATGAATTGCCACTATCTATCACCAAACAAGCATACTAACTTCTCAACCAATAGCTCTCATTCGTTGGCCAAGTCCACTCCATCTCCACCCAAGCCACAAACAACACCTACAAAGTCGACGATGGTACCGGTCTCATCGAAGTAAAACAATGGATCGACAACGACGCTGCTCCTGAAAACGCAAGACCTGTGCCAGAAGAAGGAAAGTACATACACGTATGGGGAAGACTCAAGTCTTTCCATGACAAACGACATGTAGGAGCTCATATTATTCGACCCGTTCTCGATATGAACGAAGTGACATTCCATGGATTGGAAGCTACTCTGGCACATTTATATTTCACCCGCGGTCCTATCGATGCAACAGGTGCTATGACAAAGAAAGAGGGAGGCGATGGAATGTTTGTTGATTCGTATGGTGGCAATAACATGGGAGCTGGAGATGCTTCTACAGGTGGTAAAATATTACCTGCAAAGGTATCTCGCAATTCCAGAATGGTTTTCGATCTATTACAATCAGAGCCTCAAAACAACGAGGGTTTGAATGTAAATATGATTGCGACCAAGCTTGGTATGCCAGTCGCAGACGTCTACAAATGCGGAGATGAGTTATTAGCGGAGGGTTGTATCTATACAACGGTTGATGATGAGACGTGGGCTGTGTTGGAATACTAGAGGATGGAAGATTACAGCATCAATGGCGTTGTAGGATGGGATTATGGCATCTATGTAAAAGTAATGGCTGCATATGAATGAAGTATGATTCTATGAGAAGATATATCAGATGAGATTCTTAGATTGCTAGAATTAGGTAAAAACAAATCATGATATCGTTGTATTATCCAATATCCGAATAGATGACAACTAAGACTAAAGCCAGTTTGATTGCTTCAAATGGTGCGTGTTTTTTCAAGCAAAAAACTTTACCCAAAGAGAACCACATCCGGTGAACCACAAAATCTTCAAGAACAATCATATAAACTTAAAAACGTCAATTTGATAAGGAAAATCGATATCAGAAGCATAACTCAAATCGCAAAGACACCGCCTACTCAATCATCTCAATATTGACACCCTCCTTTCCCTCGATAGCCTCCCCCACAAATTTCGGTTCCCTGACCATGATCTGCATCTTAACCGGCTTGACCCCTCTTTCCATCACGATATCCTGCTTCCACTCGAAACCCAACTTACGATAATAGCTCAAATTAATCTCTGCACTTGACTCCAGATAAGTAGGACGATTTTCACGGTCTGCTCGATCAGTCATATGTTGGATTAATTTCTTCGCGTATCCTTTTCCTCGGGCGCTAGGTTTACTGCCGAGATAAACGAGGTAGTAGAAATCGTTATTACGCTCACCCATGACGTCGTCGATAGTATGGTGGAGGAGGGGCAGAAATTCATCATAGAAACGTTTGCGGCCTTCCACGGAGAGCTTAAAGTAGAGTTTCCAGAGACCGCTGCGGAAAAAGGTAAGCCAATCGTCCATGTCTTGACCGGGAGGCATCCTGTTGGTTTTTTAGTTCGTTATTCAGATATCGTGGATCCTCAGTAGACTTACCATAAAGCGACTGCATCGTAGTTTGGACCAATGGTAGTCACTATGCCTTTGTAGCAATGAGCAGCGGTCATGTACTTGATTATGTCACAATGAAGTTTCCATTTGTATTCCTCGGAATAAGAAGTCATGTCATCGGTATCAAGGAAGTACCTTGCTACTTCGTCTGTAGCAAAGGCTTGAGCGAGACACTGAGCCGCTCCCTCGCACTCGGAGATGCTTACTACACGAACCTCCTCCGTTGTAGCCGGGGAAAGGCTGCGCTTCTTCTCAAGAAAATTCATAGTGGTAGTATTATCCTCAATAACATGCGCCATGATTGCGATTTATCTATAATATATCTTGAGATGTTGGAATAATTCTGCAGATTCAATATGTTAACATGGCATTTGGTGGTATTTAGAAAGATAGAGAACGAACAAGAATCCGGTTTATTAGCTGGCCTATTTAAATCGCCTGTATGAACTATCGAAAGCTGAGTTCTCGATACCGTTATGTACCGAGATGGGAAACGAAGACAGTTAAGACTTTGGCGGAAATCAACCGACATCAATGTAGATGTTTATCAAACTCGGGTTACTCTTCAACGGGAAAAGTTGTATAATTCTTCGAGAATCACGCTTCGCCTACAGTGGTAGAAAGACTTTGGACGTTGATTGTGTAGCTATGGGAGCCTTGAGCCGTACAAGTAAGTGCTGACTATACTAAATCGGTCGATACGAGGTGAATTGAGGGGAAATTTGTATTGTCTTGTGTTTCTTCGGGAGACTTGATGATTTATGTAACAGAAAACTTGTGATTGTGAGTGTAATTGTCTGCAGAGATCAATGAATTGGAAAGTAAGGGATTCCGAGAAATGGCGATTGGGTCGAGGTTTATGTAGTTATCACTACGAACTCAAAACGTTAAGGTACTCCTCAACGATAACCATGCCACAATTAAACGCTGCATAACTCCACTTGTATGCTAGCACGAGGTAAGCCCAGAGGTTGAGGGCAGCCAACAGGATTGAGTCTATGAAATCCCTTGGGGCAAGTGTAGCCTGCCGCATAATTCTTGGAAAATTCCATGAGCTGATTGGATTGATATCAGCCCTTAAACAATCAATACATGGATACTTTACTTGTTAAGTTTGACAAGGGACGCCATATGCGATCATCTGGTCCAAAGGGTCTGTGGCTGGACCTCCCAAAACTGGTTAGATATCGGAGTAATCTTTGAAGGGTGTCGCGCCCCGTCCGCCGACTTAGATACGATCCTACTCCACTCCACTGAAGGGAGATAAGATGAATAGCGTGGAACAGCGACGAAAATAGGAATTGGGTAAGCGAGATAAAGGGATTCATGGATAAGAAAGATAGATAGTATTAGATGAAGAAAGTAATCATAAGTCGGAAGTCAAAAGTAGTGTAAAGATAGAAAAGAAATTGAGAACATGTAAAAATTGGACATATTGCGTTGCATATTGTCAGACACAGAATGTCCAATTGGAAAGATATTCGGGATTGGCCCGCGCGTTGATCGTACTGGATGATATTAATTAGGCGTAATCAAGTGATTCGCTTTTCTGTTGGGTATAAACTTTAGTATCGCCATAAACCTCAAGGCCAATATGCAATATGCAATATGCATGATGACATTCTCAGCTCCTCAATAACTCCTCCACGTTCATTCATCTTCAATTTGATTTGCCCCAGCAAGATCGTCCTCACATTCTTCTAATATCTTGCTCATTCATATACTTCTCGAGATCGGTGTCTTTGTGCTCCCACCATTCAAATAGGAGAGAGTTGCAGATAAGCTTGAACCAAGGTGTAAACTTCAAAGAAGGATCGGTGAACATAGTCTTGAGTCCGTCGGCAGAAACATACCGAGTATCGCGGACTTCGTTCATGTTTGGCTCGAGGTCGACATCAGCGGTAATAAAGAGAATGTAATCAACTAAAAAGATTGTCAATCGTTAGCCATTGTACATCATAAAGGATCTTAAAAACAGGTTGGCATACTTTCATGCTCTCCCCATTTTCCGTCACTGGGTGCTTTGTAGTGTATTCTGGTCAAGAATTTAAAGTCCTCGATGGGTACCTGCGCGGGTTTGATACCAAGTTCGTGATCAAGCTTTCTTTGTGCTGCTCTCTTGACTCCCATGATAGCTTCAGTCAACTCAGAACCACCTTCACCGGGTATGCCAAGAGGGTGAGAGCAGCAGGTGTTAGTCCACATGTCAGGGAATGTGATCTTTTCGGTCGCACGTTGTTGAAGGAGTAATTCATTCTTGGAGTTGAAAAGAAAGACGGAAAATGCGCGATGCAGGAGGCCTTTGTCGATGTTTGTCATGAGATGACCTAGAATGATCAATATATAAGAAGTGGAAAAATGCTTAATTCTCTTCTCTTACATATCTTCTTGCTGAAGTTTCCAATAGGCTTATCATTTTCGTCTAGAACAATGCAGACTTCATCCATCAATCTGATCTGCTCTTCATCGTGTCCTTCGAGTTCTGCAGAGCTCGTGTCAATGTCAGGGAAAAGTCGAAGAATGTTCTGAGCGGTAATAGGCTCAGCCTGTGTAATTGTAGTTGTAGTAGACATGGTGAAATGGAGGGAGGGCGGTGGTCTTATGGTATTTTGAAAGTCCTTCTCCTTCCTTGGGATTAGATTGTTCAGAAATGGCTCAAGGGATTAATAAGGGGAACAGGGACAAAATGCCTCAAGCAATTAAATTGCGGGCGCTATTCCCGCCTGAATAATTGGCCAAAGCCCAAAAGTTAAAATTGGCGGGGAAATTTAGTCACTGAAGGGTGTGAAGGCTGTCAATTGAATTTTGACACCTCAGGCAATAAGGTTAGAGGGGCAGAAAAAAAAAGTTTGTTTGAATTTTGGTCGGCGCGGAAACCAAAAGAAATTCGAATCTACAAGTACATATCGTACATCGATATCATCTAGGGAAAAGACCTCGTGTTTTGCCTCTCAACACAAGTCAATCAACTCGATTCAACCCAATATAATACCATACCATATCATACCATATTACCCTGCGCTACATTCGAAAATCAATATGGGAAAATCTTCTAGAAATAGGACTAAGCATCGCGCTGATCCCACTGCAAAATCTGTCAAGCCACCCACCGACCCAGAGCTTGCAGCTATTCGAGAGAGCAAAATTCTACCAGTTCTCCAAGATCTACAAAGTGCAGACCAATTGAAAAGATCAACCGCCGCGACGGCTATTGCGAACCTCGTTGACGATACAAAATGCCGAAAGTTATTTTTGCGAGAGCAGATTGTTCGAATTCTGCTCGAACAAACCCTTACAGACTCGAGCATGGAAACTAGAATCGCAGGATGGGGAATAATGAGAAATTTGGCATTAGAAGAGGAAGCGGACTTTTGCGTGCATTTATTCAGACAGGATATTTTGACTGCAATTGAGGGAGCTGTCAAATCAGTAAGTAGTCACAGTAATCCCATTCTCCAATCATTCCTCTAACAAAAGTAGATTATCGAAACAATCGATTCAAAAGACACTCCGTTATCGAAAATACCAAAACCTCAACAAGATCTCCTGTGGAGTCTTACGAGCTCTGTAATAACACTGTTAACATCCCTATCTGAAGCAGAGGTTGAAATTGTCGAAGCTATATCGAAACTATCTACAATTATCAACTTTTTGTTTGGATTATTGTCCCTCGATACAGCTCCATTGGAAATCAACAATGAAGTATTATCATGTTTAACAGCTTTAACAGAAGACAATAAGACCTTGGTCGAATTTATTACAGAGCAGAAGGATTGGTTCAAAGTACTGATGCAATTGAAGAATTCTGGTGGATTCAAAGGCGTTGCTACTTGTGGAGTACTTCATAATATATTTACAGCGATGAATTGGGCCGATGACAATGCTCCCATGGACGGCGCCTCGGATGCTATTCTTCTCCCGACTTTGATCGAGTCAATGCAACAAGCACAACAGACAAATGGTGCTAATGGTACAAATGGCCACACGGCAAATTCTAGCCCCGAACGAGTCTTGCAAATGGCCTTGGAAATTACCGCATCGATTGCAACTAGCCTTCAAGAAGCTCTTGAACTTGGAAATGGAAAGGAGGAGGTGTTCGAAGGATTTGGAGATGACGAGGAAGTGGATGAAGACCAGATGGTTGACGGCGATGCAGATTTGTCGGAAGGTGAAGAAGGTGACTTGAGTGATGGGGAGAACGAAATGACACAGGAGGATATCGAGGCCGACATGGATATGGTCCTGGGAGATGACCCAGAAGATGAGGAGACGTCTAATGATCAGGATACACTCCATCAACTTGTTCAGGTCGCTTGTCCTGCAGTCATAGCTCTTACACAACTATCCGAGGACTCAAAAATGGAGGGTGATGATGTACAAACTCCTGCTCTAGCAGCTCTAAACAACATCGCATGGACCGTCTCATCCATTGACTTTTCCAAGAGCCATCTTGGTAGCTTGCAAAAGTCATGGGCTGGCCTTGCCCAGCGTATATGGGACGAGGTCGTGTGTCGTGTACTTGCATCCAACACCGCGAACGTTGAACTGGCTGCCTCTATCACGAGTATTGCCTGGGCTGTTTGTAAGAGTGTTCAAGGGCGTGTTCAGATACGAGCGGATGAGCACAGAAAGTTTATGGCTCTCTACCATGCTTCTAAGGGCTTTGAAACCCCAACCGACTCCAAGGCTCCTAAGAAAGACGCAGAGAATCTTGATGATTCAGCTTTCCAGTCCTTGGGGGTCAAGTGTATTGGCGTGTTAGGTAGTCTTGCCCTCGAACCCGCTCCTATCGAGCTTAATCGAGAAATTGGCATTTTCCTAGTCACTCTCATTGCAGGTGTTCCCGAAACCCCTGCGGCGCATGCGGTGGAAGCCTTGAACGAGATTTTCGACATTTATGCCGACAAAAGTTTTTCATTTGACCAGTCGGTTTTCTGGGGAAGTGGATTCGACAAACACTTGGAGGAAAGTTTGCCTAAGTGCAAAAAGATGGCTAAATCAATCGACAAGAGAAAATCACCAGAGCTTCGTTCGAGGATTGATGAAGCAGTATTGAATTTAGCGAGGTTCTTGAAATACAAGAGAACAGAAAAATCAAGCTAGGATATAGATGATGCGATATAAGAACTAGTATAGTCAAACGACGACATGCAGAATGTTTCTTCATATGCTAGATTAATTGACAATGATAACACAAGTCCTGTTCTATTTCTTCGCTTAGTGAGACAGCGGTTGGAAAACCACAATCTATGGTTTTGCTTATTTGTTCAACCCTTGAAGTTTGATTTGGATTCTGACATCAACAATAAAAAATAATTATGGAGACGAATTAGGCGCAGGGCTTACTCGCCCAGCATCATCAGGGTGGGCTGTGCATGGAAGGTCTCGAATCATTCTACCCGTTTCCCTTTCCACTTCAACGAACTTCCGACTTCCCCGTTTCTACAACTCTGCAACAAACCATCATGTTCATGGAAACTCATGGAAATCGGTGCATCACACCATCTTCATAGATTATTTTGTCAATAATGCTAATTGTCGAGATAGGAATATCGTCATTAGATGGTATCCATCGATGCGCCCCAGGCTGCGGCTCAGCAAATCCCATCTCACCCCTGTCTGAATGGGGGCCAAACTTGAAGAAAGTACATCATCACGGCCGCCATAATCACCAACCCTCAAGCAAACTCCTAACAAGCCACTGTCAGCCTCGCGAAGGAGAGCTTCCCTTGTGCAATGTTTGGCTTGAATATGGTCAGCCACTTTTACTTGTTTCGTGTGCTTGACACTCCGTGGCTTTATTCAGTATGTTTGCTTCAACTTCTCAGCCTCGGTGGCAAACGCTCGAAGAAATGAGTGTGTGATGAAGTTGGATGTGATTGCATTGGGAAATGAAGAAACGCAGTGATCTTAGTTATACAGTGTGTAGACCGGAGCGAGCCTAACGCGGTCCCTGTCCGGCTGGACTGAACACATTGTGAAGGCACAAGTACCAGCATGTATGTGCAAGGACGTCCCAGTGTATCGGTAATAGAGGCGTTGCATTATTGATGGTAAGGCAATGCTGTGTAATGAGCCATTTTCCCAACCGGCTCTCTCCTTCTGTGTGCAGAAATGCTGTGGGGAGAGTCCATGCATGTAATATGTAATATGTGAACGAATTCAAGACTTTGTATAAGTAAGATCGTCATCTCGCCTATCGGGACTCTACTTCCATTTGCTTGTACTTCTTAGTCTTGTTCTAGCTGGGTTAAGCATCTGAGCTACTTGGATACGTATACATGCGTTTACGAAGCGGATTGGACAAGTCTAGCGAGCGAGATAGTCGGAATCAGCCTGCTCAAGCTGCAAGTCTCGGTATGGAGGAGCATCGCTTTACAGATTTTGGCTCAAATGGCGCAGATGTTGGTTCGTCGAGGCAGAGGTGAGTTTTTATACTTTCCTCTTATGCTCTAGTTGCTTTTGGGAATAATGAGCTAGGCTAACGGCGTGCTGTGAAGTAGTGGATCGCCATCTAGACCCGACAATCGGAACTGTGATACTTCCAATACACAGCAGGCACAGGGCATTGTCCTCTCTAGTCAGCATGAAGAATATCAAGAGACTCCAATGGTATCATCACATCATACTCAAAGACCTTGCTCAGCACCACCATCGTTTTATGACCCAAGTCTCTATCCCGAGGCCTCCATTCCTGCGTTGTATCCTACTACATCTGCATCATATTTACAACCCTATACCACTACAACTGCCTCTCAACTTCAACCTCAACCTCAACTTCAACATAACTATCCACCCTATATGCCATCTCACATGAATGTACCTCAGCCCGAGTCTATCTACACCTCCGCCTCACCTTCTTACCCCTACCCACCACCACCACCAGCTCCTACACCACCACCGCCTCCCCCACACTTTAATCGCTTTGATCCTTCACAATATTCTTCCCAAGCTCACCTACTATACCACCAAGTCCGAGAACAAAACCACCTCCCTCTCACTCAACCTCAACCTCAAATACCCCACGTCCCATCTGTTAGACGAAACCTCCCCCCTCTTCCCACTTCTCAGACTCAACTGCAGACTCAACAATCCCATCACCAATATCAAGATGCACCCTGGTCTCCACTCTCCGCCCAAGAATCCCGCAAACGCCGCGCTTCAGACGCGTTGAGTACTGCCGAATTGGGCGTTCCTGACACAGATGTGAATTGGGGGTATAAGGATAAAATGGGCCAGGAGCTTGATTCTCTGGAGATGCAAAGTAGGAGTATGAGGAGAAGAGATGAACGCGGAGAAGGTAGCGCGAGGATAAATGTTCCAGGAACCAGCAGAAGAAGTAGAAGAAGATTGAACAATGAAGATGTAGGGAATGGACGTACGGGACGAAGACAAGAAGGAAGAGATGAAGATGAGAATGAGAATGAGAATGAAGTTGAGTATGAAGCCAGAATGGCGCGAGGGGAAGAGGAAGAAAGATATGGAGGAAACGGGCATGCGTTTTCTTGAGTATGCAAGGTCCCGATAAGTTCAATTTGGATGGATGACTACAACTATGTGATTTTTTCTATTGTCTTTTTGGATACGATATTTTCGCTTTATTGTTTTCCGAGCTTCATTTTCTCATTTCATTATCGTCTGCAATTTTCTATTTCATATTTTCCTTACATTCTTATAGAGGTTCAGCAGTACTCATTTTTCACTAGAAGGATTTGAAGGATTTGGAATTTTTGTGCAATTTTCCTACAGAGTCAGAGTGTTTGTTATGCGAAATTTCGAGTTGTTTCTTGATTAAGTCATTAGTTTGTGTTGGTAGATGTTCGGAGAATACAGAAATTGATATTGAACATTAGGATTGAATGAAGTGATCAATGTATACATTTATTGATATGGATTAGATGCTAAGTGTGTCTTGTGTATTGCCCCAAAACAGAAAATCTTTGACACAAATTTCATCATGGAAAGAAATGATCCTTTGATCTAGAGATATGATCAGAGAAAATGGCAATTTAATGCCACTTTCAATCTTTCATATAGCCATACTTTACGAAAGCAAGACCGTCTACCAGTCACATGAAATATAGAACCTGGTGTAGTACGAAGTTCTTATGAATTGCTTACTGTATTGTATGTATGTATGTAGTACACCTTCCCGCCCACTGGCTGCATGACGCCCCAATAGGTCGCAGTTTTTATGGCCATAAGCTCTGAATAAGAATAAGCATCTGATCCTTCTGCAGTCACTTGATGCGCGACCAAGTTCTCACGCTCATCCACATTTTTAAACATTGGCACAAGAGCCGCAGTGAGTGATACAAACGGGGCGGAGAATACCCATTTATATTTCTCTAAAACATACACTGCATACGATATATTACTAATATTTACCCTTCTTCGATGGTCTAGCATTCTTTGCTTTCCTCCTCTCCTGTAACTTTCTATCCTTTCGAATATCCTCCGTACTCTTAATTTCCGACTTTCCACTACCATCTTTGAATGAGCCAACTCTCTTCTCCTTTGCCTCAGCAACTCTCTTCTTCCTAACATGGTAATCATCACGATATTTATCAGCTTCCTTTGGTGCTCTTTCTTGTTTATGCTTGTATCGTGTACCGAAACCTCGTCCAACTCCACCAGCACTGGCAGGGCCTTCGCGTTCTGCTTCACCTGTTCGAGGCATACGATCGACCTTGTGTGCTTTACGCCATCTATCAAATCGGCCACTTTGGAAACTAGCTGCAATCTTTTGACCACTCTCTCCACGAATGTATTTGGTGCCTTTAGATCCATCCTCATCGTTGGCTCGGGCGACATATTTACTATTCTTTTTATCCCATCTCATTCCCTTTGCTCTAGCGGGCTCGGCAAAAGATTTAGCCCCGTCATCATTAGTGAGGTCCATAGTAACGCCTCTAGCTGCCTCGACGAAATTTGAGTTTTGAGATGCTGTATTGTATGAACCAGAATGAACACCATATCCACGTTCCTCTGCTGTATTGATAGTCTTTGGCGTGTATGACATGAAATTTTCCGAGTCTTTCCAAGAAAGCGTTCGTCCTTTGCCTTTTTGGGCTGCTTTCGAGAAAGTAACTTCAAGCTCATTTTCCGATGCCTCGGCCATGTCATCATCTCCTCCAGTGACTGTGACCTCAAGATCATCATCATCACCATCGCCGCCATCGACCTCCATAGGCGTATCATCATCTAATTCTTCTGCTGCTGCTGCCGCCTTTTCGTCCTCCTCCTTCTGTCGTCTTGGAATGATTTTCTCCCTTCGGTGTCGCATGATTTCAGCAGCCTCACTGTGAGCAGCTTTACCCTTCTGCCCGATCTCAAAGACAGTTTCATTGGGTCGAAATCCACTGATCTTTGCAAGCATATCCAATCGAGCTTGTTCGGCACCATTTGTGACGTCCTTGAAAAGTGGGTGTAGTTCCATCCACCCTTTCGATGCTACTACTTCTTTGGCTCTCTTTGCACTCTCACTTGATGCCGAGTTACGGGTCTTAACGTAGAGCTTCTCTCCCTTCGCTGATACATTTCGAAGCGCTGTAAGATCGTCGTCGTCATAGAGAAGTTTCGTGATCCATTCCGACTTGCTTTCTATCTCATTTCTCTGCAGAGCACCAACGATTACATCTTCAGCGTAGTTTGGTGAGTCGCCACATTCACGTCCAAGAAGTAATCGCCTTCCTAGAAACAGCTGTAGATCGAGAAGATATGGCGCATCAGTATCTCTGACCAAACTGTAACTCCAACCCCGTTGACCAGCTCTTGCAGTACGACCGACTCGATGAACGAAAACCTTTGGTTGTGGTGGAAAGTCATAATTAATGACATTTGCTAGGACAGGAATATCAATACCTCTAGCGGCGACATCAGTAACTACTAATATATTTGATTTTCCAGTACGGAAATCCTCAACCTGAATGTTTCTAGCGGTTTGATCGAGTGAACCATAGGCATGAGAAACAGCAAATCCAGACATACGAAGTAGAGAAGCGAGATAGTCGACGTGATGCTTCGTAGCTGCGAATATGATTGTCGAATGCTCCGTAGGCTTTAGCTTCCTACTTGGGCCGTCGGGACCTCTCTTGCGCTTCTTGTCAAACCTGTCTGTTGCATTTAGTGCATTCTCGGGTAGACCTGTGGGCATTTTGACTAAATCTTGGAGAATGTGCAATAAAGCACCTTCTTTTTCAGCACCTTTAACACTGAAAAATGCACTCTGAAGATCCGGGGAAACTTTGCTCTCTGCATCGAGACGAACCAAACTTGGCTCTTGAAGACCAGCTCTAGCGAATTCCACCAGCGACTTTGGCAAGGTTGCAGAGAACAACAAAGTTTGTCTTGAAATTGGCAAGGCGTGAAGAATTTCTCCCAATTGAGCAGCGAAACCCATTTCGAATAGACGATCGGCCTCATCAAAAACAACATATTTCATCGACGATAAATCCAAAGACATTTCAACCTTCAGATGTAAGAATCTACCAGGCGTAGCAATAACGATATCAGGATTTCCGGCCATAAATCCGAATTGTTCTTCGAGACTGTCACCTCCAACAAGTAGTACACATTTAAGGTCAGTTCCTCGTCCAAATTCCTTAACAACTTTCAATGTTTGTAAGGCCAATTCTCGAGATGGAGACATAATTAGGGCTCTTGCACCAACACGCACACTGTGAGCTCTCAACTTTTCAATCATTGGAATGACGAAGGCAGCAGTTTTTCCGGAACCAGTTCTAGCCATACCAACAACATCTTGATTATCGAGGACTAAGGGTATCGTTTTTCGTTGGATAGGTGTAGGTACATTGAATCCTTTTCTACTAATTGCCTTTAACAAATGAGAATTCAATCCTTGATTGAAAATTAGCACGTTTGCGCAAAATACAAAGAGAGAGGAATTTCATACCCATTGCTTGAAATCCACCACCCTTCTTGACACTCTGCCCTTTCAAATTTGAATTCTTTCTGTTCGCAGCTGATTGCTGTGCCGATATAAAAGCTCCATCGCCATCCCCATCGCTCTCAAGTCCCAGGTCCAGTATACCATTAGCATCCAGAGGCTCTACATTTTTAGTAGTTGTACTTCCGAAATTATCGTCATCTCCGTCGATATCGTCATTGAAGAGAGATTTGGTGATATCAAAATCATTCTCCGAAAGCGCGGGGGATGCTGCACGACGAGGCATTTTGAGGGTCGTATTTTTCCACAGCGCGCGCAAATAGCAGCATTCGAAGCATCGAAGATATCCAAAATCTTATCAGTTCAACTTTTTTTCTGAAATGGCCCGTGCATGGTTTCACCGCCTTCGTTAGCGCAAAACCTTAAATTTTGGAGGCAGATTGGAAAAATATATTCGAAATATTTTGGACCTTGAGCGATCAATTGATATTGTACATAAATATTTGAGAATCATGGCACCACCAGCTTCCGGACGCAAGTCCAAGAACGTTAGCAAGGGTAAAAATGATGCGAAAACTTTGAAAAGGAAAAGAGATATAGAAGATCATGAAAAGCTTCAGAAATCAGTTGATGAGCTTGTAAGTACAGCAATACCTTCCTTATCGACATTTACTTACTCTCGCAGGATGCGAAAGCAGAAATCAAAAACTTCTCTGAACTTCCCCTGTCTGAACCAACATCATCCGGACTCGAAGCATCTCATTTCAAAACTTTGACGGACGTTCAATCGAAAGCCGTGCCTCTTGCGCTCAAGGGAAAAGATATTCTGGGCGCTGCGAAAACTGGTAGTGGAAAGACACTTGCATTTTTAGTACCGGTGTTGGAGAACCTTTACAGGCAGAAATGGACAGAATTAGATGGCCTCGGTGCTCTCATTATATCTCCAACTCGTGAATTGGCCATACAAATCTTCGAGGTTTTGCGAAAAATCGGACGATACCACACCTTCTCGGCAGGATTGATCATTGGAGGTCGAAGTCTGCAAGAGGAGAGGGAACGTTTAGGGAGGATGAATATACTTGTGTGTACACCTGGGCGCATGTTACAACACATGGACCAAACGGCGGCATTCGATGTTGATAACCTACAAATGTTGGTCCTAGATGAGGCGGATCGCATCATGGACATGGGATTCCAAACATCTGTCGACGCTATACTGGAACATTTACCGAAACAAAGACAGACGATGCTATTTAGTGCCACACAAACGAAGAAAGTCTCGGATCTAGCAAGATTGAGTTTGAAGGAACCTGAATATGTCGCAGTACATGAAGCTGCATCCTCAGCCACCCCTGCAACATTACAACAACATTACTGCGTAGTGCCTTTGCCTGCAAAGCTCAACACACTATTTGGCTTCATTAGAGCTAACCTAAAGGCTAAAATAATAGTATTTATGTCTTCAGGCAAGCAAGTGCGTTTTGTCTACGAAAGTCTAAGACATTTACAACCTGGTATTCCATTGCTTCATCTCCACGGTAGGCAAAAGCAAACCGCAAGGCTTGACATAACTTCAAAGTTCTCTTCATCGAAAAACTCGTGCATATTTGCGACAGATGTTGTTGCAAGAGGTCTTGACTTTCCTGCAGTCGATTGGGTAATTCAATTAGATTGCCCCGAGGATGCTGATACCTATATTCACAGAGTTGGTCGAACTGCACGTTACGGGAAAATAGGCCGGGCAGTCATGTTTCTAGATCCGTCTGAGGAAGAGGGCATGCTGAAACGATTGGAACATAAGAAAGTACCGATACAAAAGATTAATATCCGACCGAACAAGACGCAAGACATCAAAAACCAATTACAAAATATGTGTTTCCAGGACCCCGAGTTGAAATACCTAGGTCAGAAGGCATTTGTCAGTTATGCCAAATCAATTTTCTTACAAAAGGACAAGGAAATATTCAAAATCAACGAGATTGATTTGGAGGGTTTTGCTTCGAGTATGGGTCTTCCCGGTGCGCCAAAGATTAAATTCCAGAAAGGAAACGATGCAAAGAATGTCAAAAATGCTCCAAGAGGTGCTATTGAGTCTAGCGACGACGACAGTGATACCGAAAAGAAACCTAAAAAGAAAGAAGAAGTCCGAACGAAATACGATAGAATGTTTGAGCGCCGTAACCAGGATGTTTTGTCTGGTCATTACTCCAAGATGATCGCAGATGATACTCCTATGAAGGATGTAGATGGTACCGCGGACGCTGATGAGGATAATGACTTCTTATCGGTTAAGAGAGTAATACCTGTCGGTAACAACGATATTTCCGACGACGAAGATGATGACGATGTTGCTGCGACTGGGCCATTAGGAAAGGTTATCGAGGGTATTAGCAAGGATCCTATTGTGATAGACTCGAAACGAAAAGAGAAACTTCTGAAATCCAAGAAGAAGCTTCTTAAGCTCAAAGATAGAGGAACCAAATTGGTGTTCGATGAAGAAGGTAACCCTCATCAAGTATACGAATTGGAAGACGAAGAAGATTTCCGCGCAAGGGGTCCAGCCGAGGAGCAACGAGCTAAATTCTTGGAAGAAGAAGCCGAAAGAGTTCGTCAAGCAGATCTTCTTGATAAACAAACTGCAAAAGATAAGAAACGAGAAAAGCGTGAGAAACGTAAAGCGAGAGAAGCAGCATTGGAGGATGACGATGAGGCACCTGAATTGGTTGGTGCTGAAGATGATGAAGATCCTATGGCTCTTCTTAGATCTTTGCCTCTGCCGGAAGACGAAGAGGATGAAGACAGTACGGCAAGACCTGCAAAGAGACCTAAGAAATGGTTTGAGGATGATTCAGATGATGAGAGAAAGGTTGCTAAGAGAAAGAGTCGTGTTATTGAAGCTGCTGATGAACCTGAGACACTGGAAGATTTGGAGGCTTTGGCTGCTGGTCTTCTTAATTAATTTTGGCATTAGGAGTAGGAGTCACATAAAATGTAAAAGTAGCGTTGATAATCAGATCAGAATTGAATCTTCATATACCCTTTTTGAATTCCTTGCCCTGCTGTTTGTCCTGGTGTCAAATATTGACAGTCATTTCATGGTATCGCAAATCAAGACCCCTAATCCATAACCACCGAATCTTGGCAAAAACTACCCCTCCAACCTAACCCCCACATTCCAACAAGTAATCACAGCTCATACCACCACGATTGGTCCGTCGGCCCATGTGAAGCTTACCTCACATTTTTATGGAGCTCCGAAGCCAATTCGACTCGGAGGTAATCCGACGGCGCGGGAACCCTCCCACCCTCAAGTTGTACAGAACTTCTTTTTCTTTCTTTCTTGCTTTGCTTTTAATTATTTCTTATGCCAGAGAGAGTTATTGATTGAGAGATAGATGGGTTACTAGGACAGATAATGATATGAGAGGATTACGCGATATGCAGGACAGAGATGACAATCATATTGAAAAGCAATGGCAGGCTGCTTGCGCTGAGAGAGGGGACCCGGATACGGATACAAATGCTGCGAATTTGGGGGTGGGAGAAAGGGAAAATGGGGATGGGGATATAGATCAAGTGGGCAATCTGCTAGAGAGGTGCGATGAGGTGGCGGGGAAAGTAAATGGGTTTCTGGAAGAACAGTTTGGAGAGGAGGAGGAGGTCTTGAGGGGGGTGCAGGAACAGACGAGGATTGCGCTGGGGGTCATTAGGGAGTGTTTGGAGAGGTATAGGTACGTTCTCTGTGAGGGGATTCTGGGATTGTGTGCGAGGACTGGAATTGAGTATGAAGTACCTATGGAAACTATGCTAACATGTGAGAATCCTCATAGTCTAGAAGAAATATCATTTTCCTACAACGGCGGAAAAGACTGTCTCGTCCTACTGATTCTCCTCCTCGCCGCGCTCTCTAATCATCAATCCTCTTTTTCATCCTCGTCCTCATCTTCGAAACCGAAACCGAAACCCCTCCCCCTCGCTCTCCCTTCCGTTTACATCCTCTCCCCGCATCCCTTCCCCGAAGTCGACACCTTTGTCGCCTCGTCTTCCGCACACTACCATCTAAAACTCTCGCGCTATGCGTCACCGATGAAAGAAGCATTCACGCAATACTTACACGATCACCCGGTTGTGAAGGCGATTTTGGTGGGCACCAGAAGGACAGATCCGCATGGTGCGGATTTGACACATTTTGATTTGACGGATGGGGGGTGGCCTAGGTTTATGAGGGTGCACCCGGTGATCGATTGGCATTATCGGGAAATATGGGGGGTGAGATTTTGTTATTTCATTATTTTTCGTGCTTGGGGTTTCCTCCCCCCTCTTGCTCCTTTCCTTTACTCTTTTCTAGGGGCTTATTCTAGGATCTGGAACTCTGCAATTCTATCAAACAGAAACTACTCACAACAAAATGCTAACGCAAACCCCCATAGTTCATCCGCCACCTCAACATCCCCTACTGTCCGCTCTACGATCAAGGCTACACCTCACTAGGAGGCACAACCGATACGCACCCGAACCCCGTACTAGTTGCTGAAGATAGCAAGGGAGAAGGAGAGGGAGAAATAAAATTTCGACCTGCGTATGAATTGGTAGAGGATGAGGAGGAGAGATTGGGTCGAGATTATTAGGGGTGGAGGGTATGGGAGGATGGATGTGAAAAGCCAGTAGCGAAAATCTAAAAAGTCATAGGAAGAAAAATCGTCGGGGGTAGAGAGAATACCCGAACACGAAATAGAGAGGAAACGCATGGAATACGGGACAGGAAGAAAGAAAGAAAGAAGAGGAACGATGATGCATATGCATGATACCACTAGAGACGAGAAAGTCTTCGCTTCATGAAGAAGATCCAAGAGAATACAGCATACAGATATATTGAACAGGATGGCATAATGTACAGTACAGTATAGAGCACTGAATCTTTACATGTTTTATATATTATTGATTAGTTGATTCTGGATGTGTGAATATGAATGTGAATGTGAATGTGGACATGGATGTAGATATGGATGTGCATTGTTTGGGGAGTCATGTGTAGTTTCTCTCTTCCTTCCTCTCTTTACTCTCTTTACTTCTCGAAAGATGGATTATCAGATGAGTTTTAACATTCAGCTTACCGGTAGTGGGATTGGACACTTGCACATACACATCACATCACATCACGTCACACCACAACCCGAAACAACCCAAAACAATCCAAAAATACATATTTCCTTCTTCATTACCAAACCTAAGTTACAACTGCCTGTATACCAAACAAACAGACAGACAGGGACGGAGTTCCATGTATAGTAAGTATAGTGTGTGTGCACGCTGAATCAAGGGTATGTATCCTCATACGCCAACCCTCATCCAAAAGTGCCCAGAATCCCACTCCATGTCCGTACAATCCAGCTTTGTTCATATAATAAGTGATCGCGCGGTAAGTGAGATTTCCTTCCCAGTCCAGTGCCATCCCATCCATTCCATTCCCATTTTGCACCGTACCATACCATATACACCCCTTCCCAAGTAAGGTAAAACCCCTCGCCAAACAAAAGCAAATCAAATTCGACAAAGAAAAAACCCGACCGATGAATTTATACATCCTCCACCTCAATCTTCACCAATCCCCGTGTAAAGAGTATTTTCATTTGGTCTCACATTTCCATGTAACCTAAGTCTATAGAGACAAGTATAAGGCACCTTACCATTCCCATGATTCCCCTTACTTCTGATCAAGAATTTATTACTAGCAGACGTATCGTTCTTGATGTTATCATTCGATTCCGTTACAAAATCTTTAAGGTCTACTTGTAGCGGAAAAGCTTGAGTGCTTGCACCATAGGCATCGAATGTCCAATCGCCCAGCTTTACCCAGCCAGATTCAAGATCATCATAATTTTCATCTGGGAAGATTTCATCAGAGCTCACTTTGACTTTCGCAAAAGTAGGGGTGTGAGGGATATAGGCCAGAAGTTCCATGTGGCTTGGTGCTGAGAGAGGTGAGAGACCTGAATTCTCGTAACCGGTTTGAGGGAAGTGTTCCACAACGACTTGGTCGGGCCAGATATGATTAGCCGTTACGACACCAAGTGTAGGGCCGTTACCGTTTTGTTGTGGTGAGCACCAACAATCGCCAATTTCGTCCCATGCGGTAAGAGCTGTATCGGCGGAATTGGGGAGGGGGATAGGTTGATTGAAGATCAATGCAATACTTCTGTGAATAAATCCAAAATCCATGTGTGGAAATCGGTAAGAAGGCGAGGTGAGACGAGGAATGACAGCAGAATGGGATCGTTTGGCGAAATGGTCCATACGTCGAAGGGGTCGAGCGACCCCTTGGTTGACATTTGCGCTCGAAAGAGCTTCAATTTGAGCTATGCTAATTGCTTTAGCAATTGCTTTCACTTCCCCAGCGGTGAGAGCATTGTTCCCAAGATTTGTGACCTTGTCTTCCAGATCTGTAATGTATTTTTGAAGCTCCAATTTAACCTCTGCTGACTTATCTTTCCATTCCTTCTTGATCAATTCGATGACATAATCTCGCGAGGCAATCTTACCATCTTTGGTAAGTTGTTGTATTCGAGCTTGATGACGATCGTCAAATTCAGAGCCAGCCCAGCCCTGGATCTTAAGTTTGTTACTTTCAAGCCATCGATCAAATTGCTTGGCATTGAAACCTCCAGTACTGCGAGTACCAGATGGGGAGGGAGAGGTTGAAGGATGATCGGGAGAACCATCGGAAGTAACATAGACAGGCTCCGGAATGAGAGATGGATCACTTCGAATCTTGTCTCGCATAGCTTGCCAAAGTTTTGCAGGGAGAGCTGGTTTTCCAGCATAGTCCTTTTCAAGAACAAGGAAATCTGGAAGCAATTTCTGGATTTCTTCCAGAGCATTTTTGTCAATTGAAGAACGATGCTTGAGGAACGTTATATCAGCTTCCGCAGCATCCAGACGGCGGTACACTTCCTTGAGATCCCCTGGGGCGAATATTCGAGTGGGATGTTTAATTTGCGATGGGATGAACTGTCCAATATTCGACGACATATCGGTGCCATACCAACGTAGGCTAGGCTCGCCACTATTCAAAAAGATAGTCCATGCAATGAAGGCAATGAGGCCAAGAAGAAACATCGGTATTAAAAACTTGGTAATATCGCCAAAAAGATTGAAGAGGCCCTTTGTAAGCCTTGCAAAGCTACAGATAGTCAGTTTGATTCCATGAATAGCAATATCAATTTTACTTACAACCTGAATGGCCATCTTAGACCCTGTCCGACATCAACAACAGTTCCATCCCTAAGCTCTAATATTGGCCCAGTTGGAGCACCACCCCGCATGTATTGTTGTTCTTCCATGATATCTCGTAATGCAGTACGACGATTTAGCTCGTCTTCGTCCAAGGGGGTGGAGATATGAAAATCGTAGTCTTGTTGTTGGTATGAATCAGACATAATGCTAGCATTGTCGTACAATTGACTCTCATTCTGGAAATTTCGATTGGCACTTGGAGGAAGTCGTCGTTTAACAGGTCCAGTCCTCGAGCGCATAGAAGGAATGTGAGCAGGAGCATGAGGAACTGGTTTAGCAGGACGAGCATCAACTTGTAAAATTAGCCAAAAATCTGATTAAAAAAGTAGAATTGGATGGACTTACCATCAGGAATTGGTTCCTCGGGAGAATTTGCTCTAGGTTTGGTTCCCTTACTAGAAGATTCTGGCTCTAGAAGACCTTCAATGACGGAAGAGATGTCATTCGCCAATGGGGCCGCTCTTGGACCATAATTTGGGAGTGCAAGTGTATTTGTACCGTACGCAGTACTTGTAGAAGCTGCCACAGGAGGGGGACCAGCGCCGCGTTCAGAACCAATCACTGAGCCAGCCGATTTTCTGGGACGTCCTCTACCTGGTGTTCGAGCTGCTGGTATATCTTCAGGACCAACAGCATTGGATCCGGAAACGCTAGTAGCAGTGCGGCTACCAGCTCGAGTAGTACGTCTTGTAGACATTATTTGCCAATTTGCTGTAAACTTGCTATCTTAGCAGCGATATTGCGAGACGATTGAGAAATATTTGAGGAACTCGAGTTGAAATTGATATCTGCAGATGTATGAGTTAGTAATAATTGATCGAATTTTCGAGCGATAGGGTCAATATAAGTAGCTCAAACCGATGCACGCAGCTGTTTTGTCTGGAATTAATGAGAGAGAACGGAAAAGTGCCTACCTTTGAAGCTATCGTGATGCACAATATGCACTGCAAAGATTCTCGTCTTGCAGATTCTAGAAGAAAGCAAGAAGCAAAGAGTAAGGAGATATACTGAGAGAAGACTTTGGATGTACTGTTGCTTCTTGATCCTGCAAGCCCGTAGCTCTTGCGAAGCTATTCGGATAAATCTCGAGAATAAGAACAATGAAAGCGCAGATTCACTTTTTCGCACAAAACACGGTGGTATTTTCTTCGTCTACGCGTCTCAATAAGAAGCAAGATCAATAAAGTATCTCGTGAAGCATTTGGATCGCATGCGCAGTAATTATTATGGTTGATTGTATTCTTTGGCGCGTGTTGATATATTGGAGTTCACGATATCGCGGAACACATTGAACGACACAATAGCTTCAAAGGCCATTTAAGTTAATGATGCAAACGGAGTTTCTCGCTAGGAAATTGAATAAGACCTTTTTTTTCTTGATCGAGTACAAAGTAATGATTGAATTCAGTCAATTGAAATGAAATATTTAGAATACAAAGGAAGTGTTTTCTTTGATTATTTGTGTTTTCTTTTCCCCATTCCTCGGTGTTGATTCTTTGTTTTATGAAGATGATGGAACAAAGGAAAGCAAGTCAGTCAATCAATCAATTAGCCAAATCTGCAAGCTTAAAGCCTCATTACTTCAGACGGTTTGACAGCCACGTGACCATGACGCTGGGATTAATTGAATCTGCCGTATCAGATCAGATGAGCCACAATTACTTCATGATTAAGTACTCCCGAGGTCATACACAACCTTGGAAATACCTGCAAGCTTGTACAGCAATTCGATATCCGGTGTTCAATACAATATGTAGTATATGTTATTATTGATGTCCATTAAACTTACTGTAGCTCTCCATATCCTTCGAGCTTTATAAACCTACAGTAACCTACTTATTATTCCAATATGAATCCGATCCAAATATTCTCATTTCCGTCTTCTTCCCAATCTCAAACGCCTTCTTCGCAGCCCTCGTAGCATTCTCCCTCCACCCCTCAATAAACTCCCTCGCCCTCACCCTATCCTCCCCAAATAGAATCTCCTGCTCCTCCACCACCTCCGGCGCATCCCACCTTCTCAATCCTAGCAGCGCATCCGACAATGCCCCCAACGATTCCAATCTCACACACCCCGGAAATCTATACGGAATGTGCGAATTAAAAATCGGTTTCCCGCTCTGTGTCGCTTTAGGTGGCATACACGCTACTCGCGCCAACGTAACATCTTGCACTGTCCCCGCCCCATAATCCGTATTCGGAAGCGTCATGTGATCTTCCGCAACGCGAGACATCCAAGGGAGAATGGTGCGGCGTTTGGGCATATCGGGATAGCGGGGTTGAGCACCGTGGGGAATTTGGGGCATGGTGAAGCGCGCTTCGCCGTGGAGACAGGGTACCGATTCCCATTTGAGTCGCGGGGTCGATATAGTTGGGATGCGTGTCACAGCACCGCTTTTTTTGTGCTCTTCAGGTATTCCTGCCCACCAGTTTGCGAGAACTCCGGGTTTGTGAAAGCCAGGGACGATCTTAGTACTATTTTGAGGAGCTTCGTCATCGAGACTAACAGAGCCTTGGACTTGAGCATTTATGTTAAATTCCCCTTTCAAAAGCTTGTTCACATTTTGATCAATGTGTTCAAAGCCACCTGTTGTAGGATGATCTTTATCAAACTCGGAGTATTTTGCATAACTAGGATAAGACAGTAAGCTCGCCCAATGATCCGGTCTCAAGGCTGTGTAAGTGGCGTAATGTACTGGATCTTGTGATACTAGCTGCTGTGCGATAGAATGAAAAGCTGTTGGAAGCCAGCCTTTGTTTTCATTTCCATGAAAATCTTGTCGAGTGTGATGTTTATACATCTCTAGATCTTCATCTACAATGCGAGCTACTTCTCCATCATTTGCCATCCACCACCATTTGAATATTGGGATATTCACAGATCCCTTCTCGTCCCAGGTGCGAATAGCAACCTCAGAATCCCAACTGTCCTCTCTTGTGACATCTGATGACAATAAAAATAAAAGCGTCCTTTTCAGAAAATCCTCGTCGAAAAGTCGTTCTTGAATGGTCCTCGGAGGCCAATTTGCCTGCTTAGCAAATTTATAATGTCCCAATGCATCACACTCTTGTTGTATCCTATGTAACTCTGAAAACCAACCACTGGCCTCGCCGATCTTAAGTGCCCTTACAGCATCTTCACCGTTGAGACGTGCCGTATTTAAAGCTTTCATTCTATCATTTAACTCGGCCTGTTTGCAGTATTTCACTTTGAGACCAGACAGAACAGCCATCTTCCGTTGGTGCCTTGAACAAATTCGCGTCAGGTTTCTGATGGTAACATTGAGCATAATCATAACATCGTTGAGAACATTTTGTGGCATACGGCGCCATTTATGCGTCCGGTATAATGTATCAATCTTCTGACGAAAAGATACTGTGCATTGACAGGAAACGAGCTGGTGAGCTGTATCGGAAAAGTTTGATATCATAGACTCATCCGAGTCACTCTCAATAGAAGGCGAAAGCTCATTCGCTTCCGCGTCGAATGTAGTGTATCTTGATAATTCTCGAGAAGAGCCGTTGAGTCTGGTGTCAATGCTGATAGGCTCAGTTCCGTTCATCCCTTGAACACAGAATAGCTCTGATGCACCTTCAATATGTGGTGTGTCTGGTTGTGAATATAAACCATTTTCTTCCAACAGAGTTGTTCCATCCAGAATCTTGGCAGAGATATTCATTGATTCGTCTTGATAGTCGGCTTCAACCACATCGCCATATAACCCTGTTGATAGGTTCCTACTCAATTGTAGATTTTCATAGATTGATTTAGGGTGTCTCCGGGCCTCTTCAATGTTTATCGCCCTTTCACAATCTGATCCTTGCAGTCGCTTTCCATTCCTTGATCCCTTTTTGGATGTTAAAAGGCGTTGAATTAAAGCATCGTTTAATCTATGTAGAGCATCCGGGTAATTTGGAAACTTCTTTGCTACTCTTGCCAAATGAAAAAGAAAATTACTCGTTTGTGATGAATCCTCCACCCAAGAGCATGCTCCTTCATATTTCGACCATCTAGCTTTTATATAATTAATTCTCTCTATTCGACGCTTGCGGATCCGAGGTATGTTTTGCTCTATCCCTAGGCGAAAGCATAGAAGTTGATTGTCGAGAGTCTCTTCAGTGTATTTGTCCTTCCACCAAGCTGGGTTGCTTTTAAGTATTTTAAAGACAGTATTCATATATTCAAATATATCATCTTTGTTGACATCTAATGCCTCGAGAGTTTCAAAGCAGTAAGTGGTTTTCTCTTCATTACTTCTCATGTGAGCTATCGATTCAAGAAAGTTCCTTAAATCTACCACTCCTGAAACACGCTCTTTTTGACTTGAAAAGATGGGTTGTGCTTGAGAGGATGTATCCACCGCGTTGACATTTTGATTTGAGCATTGCATCTTGAGGCTTAGAGGTAAACTTTGACACACGTTCGGATACTTTGTCGAGGGCCAATGTAAATATATGAGAAGGTAACGATTGCAATCCGAATGCGGCAAAAGTGAAGAGAAGCATCATCAAAAGCAACTAAGTGTTGCAAAATGAACATCTTAGCTTTCGTCGACATTTGATTGGGTACTTTGATCAAGCTTGTAGACAAAGAGTTGGCATTTTGAATGCTCGGCTGGGGACTCGATTCCTCCCTGCTTTTTTAGTGAAAGGGTAATTGTCTTGTAATATCATTCAGATACAAAGCTCTGGAGAACATACATCAAAACAGTCAAAGGGAAAGTCAAAGGGAAACTCAAAGGATGTGGGCAAGTACTAGAATGACGCAGCAACTGGTGAAGCTATAACAAAGAATCACAGAGGAATCTTAGCAAGAGTCTTTGTGCTATCGGTCAAGGAAAGAAGAATGATGGAGTTGAAGAAGATACTGGTATGGCTTGATACAAAGAGTGATGAGTCGAGAATATGCACATCCTGACGGCAGAATAGTAGATCTGAGAAGACCATGTTGTATGATGGAATGGAAGAAGACGGTATGAAATGGAATACTTGATTGATTCCACTGTGAGGTATTCATTATCTGCAAGCTATCTCCTAGAACTTTCATAGGTGAAGTGAAGTCTTTGTGATTGAATTAAAGTGACGCTCCGCTGGCTCTCCGAGGGCCACTGCCGTGGAGGCAGAATAGTTGGAATGATGAATTAGGTAACCTTATGTAAGCGCAGCCTACTTCATGCATCCATCCATGCATGTGACTCTCTGTCACCAGCCACAAGCCACAGTCTCATAGATAAGCCCCCCCCCCCCCATGAAATGACGAACTTCAAAGTTCAAAGAACAAGCCAGAAGATCAACAGTAGTGGACTCATCTCATTTCTCCATTGTTCCACCCTTACTCCATACAATTGGCGTTCGCTGGTTTCAGAGAAAGTCGAGATCAAAGTTTAAAACACTTCGATAACGTCAGCCAATTTTGAATCATTAGTTCCAAACTTCAGATGGAAGATTTTCTTTCCTCTCTTCCGTAAATAGATATAAATAGATATTGATCTAATTATACTATAATTATACCGGATAGTCGAAAGTTAATGGCATCCATGGATTGGCATTGACGTTGACATTGACATTGACATTGACTTCCGTTATTCATGTCTCCTTCCTGCTTCCTCCCACTATTGTCCTCCCTCAGACGACAATTGAGGATCCAGTATATTGCTAGTCCTGCTACTAGGTACCTACCTAGCTATAGATATCACCCGTTGACGGCAACACTATCCCCGCGGGCCCTCTTTCGCTACTTATTACTCGTATGAATGACTCAATTAATAGCGGCGTTCTCGTAAAGGCTGCTGCTCCGTCGTCTTTCATTCGAGCGGATAATGGAAATTAAATGGGTGGCGGCGGTATGAGGAGTGGAATATACCTGGTAGGCTGGTACTCTGAGTCGATTCTTGTACTCCGAACCTACTAGTTATTCTAACCGCATGCTATGCTTCTACTCCGTGTGGTAACGTGCCTCATTAGAATTACTATGGAACTGGTGGCTAGTCGTTGCGACTGTTATTGCTACTGTTACTGTTACTGTTACTGTTACTGTGAGTGAGTGTGAGTGTGAGTGTGACGGTGAGTATTCCTGTTTCCTGCTTCCCGTTACTCAACCTCAATATAATTTCATGCATCTATCCCTTTCCTCGCTCCGTTCTGTCCTGTGTCCATCCGCAAATTAAATATGATTATCATTACTCGTGTAATAAACATGTATCAACAATATATCAACAATCTATTAGCAACTTAAATTTCATGAGGCAATCCTCGTTAATCCCTGAATGTTGCCCCACCATCGATCTGCAGGCCCCCCGATGACCGAGAATCTTACATTTAATTTATTATTCCTCTCTCTCGCTGTTTGCTATTAACAGAAAGATCTCTCCAGCTCTTCCAACTTTTCTGAAATAATAAAATTCAAAGAATAATTCAATCTCATACAGCAATCATGTCAGTGGGAACAGTCTTAATCACCGGGTACGTTGTCTCTCTACAATACTTCAAATTCTCAAAATCTTCAACGGTCCATCGAGTCCAGACAAATTGTTGGAGAAACTGGGGAAATCTCGAAATTTAACCCCGCCATCCAACCATCGATCGATCAATGATCCAACCACCAACGGTGAACTACTTACTAATTGGCTTTTTTCATAGAGGTACTGGATACATCGGTTCCTTTACAACTTTGGCCTTACTCGAACATGGCTATAATGTTGTAATCGTTGATAGTTTATACAATTCTTCCGTTGTCGCATTGGATCGCATCGAAACACTATGCGGCAAGCGACCAGATTTCTACCAAGTCGACATTACAGACGAGGCAGAGTTAGAGAAGGTCTTTGCTGCGCATCCAAAGATTGACAGTGTCATTCATTTTGCTGCTTTGAAGGTGGGTAGATTCTATATCTCATGACTAGCATCATCAAACTAACCAACTCTGGTGCGACAGGCAGTTGGAGAATCTTCCGAAATCCCACTCGAATACTACCGCGTTAACGTTGGTGGAACAATCTCTCTTTTGAGATGCATGAGCAAATATGATGTCACCAACATCGTCTTCTCCTCATCTGCCACCGTCTATGGTGATGCGACTCGAGTTCCAAATATGATTCCGATTCCAGAACATTGCCCAATTGGACCCACAAACCCATACGGACGTACCAAGAGCACAATTGAAGATGTCATCACTGATCATGTCAATGCGCAAAGAAATAATTTGAAGAAGAAGGGAGAGAAATATGAGCAATGGAATGGTGCATTACTGAGATACTTCAACCCAGCCGGTGCTCACCCAAGTGGTATCATGGGCGAAGATCCTCTAGGTGTCCCATTCAATCTCTTGCCATTGTTGGGCCAGGTTGCTACTGGGAAACGAGAGAAGTTGCTTGTATTTGGTGATGGTAAGCAATCTCCAGTCTTCTCCGCCCCCCACTACAATTTCTCCACCCTCCCACTCTATACTCTCCAGCCTCGGTTCGGCCCTCCTCCAGATTGAGCAAGAGCTAACAAAATTTTCTCTCTAGACTACACTTCTCGGGACGGTACCGCTATTCGCGATTATATCCACGTTGTCGATTTGGCAAAGGGTCATCTCGCCGCTCTAAATCACCTCCGCGAACAACAACCAGGTGTTCGCGCATGGAACTTGGGATCTGGTCGTGGATCTACCGTCTTCGAAATGGTCAAAGCATTCAGTCATGTTGTAGGACGCGACCTTCCATATCAAGTAGTTGAACGCCGAGCAGGTGATGTTTTAGATTTGACTGCCAACCCTACCCGCGCGAATGAGGAATTGAAGTGGAAGACTGAGTTGACATTAGAAGATGCTTGTGAGCACTTGTGGAAATGGGTTAGTAATAACCCACAAGGATATCGTCAAGATTTTCCGGAGAATCTTTTGAGTGATTACAAGGAGAGTTTGAAGAAGAATAATTAGTGTGGGCAGGCCTATTGAGCACAGTTTTTGCAGTTTGGGGGGACATTCATGATTAATTTTGGGCATTTACATGAGGTTATATTAGTTATAGATATCAAATAAGTTCATTCACGACCAATTAGAGAATAAAATTAGAGCAATTTTCCCACGATTTATGTTTTTGGGTAGAGAAGATTGATGTGTGTGTGTGTGTATAGTCGTAGTATTTATCTCGGGAGTAAGTGAACGAATGATCAAGTGTAATATATAAACAGGGTTAAAAGAAGCAGTCATTATCTGATACGTAAAATGTCATAGTAATGAGCTTATTAGACATAGAATTGCGGGAGCTAGAGTAGTACTACGATCAAGTAGAGTAGTGTGGAATAAGCTCACCGGAAGCTTGTATAGTGAGTGCTTGGATGGTACCAGAAGCTAATTGGTGGGAAAGGGAAAGAGAAAAGAAAGAGAAAGAGAGGCTCAGCGGGATCGAGGAGGAAAAGAGGAGGAGCGGAATAATGGGAGCTGGGAGGAGGGAGGAGGACAGGGGAATGGATATGGGTATGAGGGAGTGGAATGCGTTTGAGGGGACAGAGGGGAAGGGGGAAGGGGGAAGGGGGAAGGGAGGAGGGAGAGGAGGGAGAGGAGGAATTACTAGGAATCTCGGGAAAGATGGGGAGTGGATTTAAGGAGGGACTTGATTACCTAGTAATAGTAGATATTCCTTTCGTTTTCTTGTTTCTATCTAATCAGATATACGAACATAGGTATTTGAATAGGTTTTAGGTTTTAGGTTTAGTTATTGTAATACGCACCTAGTAGTTTATGATTGTAATTATGTTTTCATTATTTACTAGATATATACCTAGTATATTTTCCTCTCTGGGATTTTGTATATTTTTAATCAGATTACCTACCTCAAGAATACCTAGTATCTACCTAAGTCGAATATCTCACTTTCTGGCCACCCCTCTTTTGAGCCACTATTTTACACCAAAAATGGCTTTTTTAGCTTATTAATATCTCTATTAATATTCAATATAATTTAATAAAAATTTATATTTATATAATTTAA
>PQXL01000288.1:0-50068 GCA_004916875.1 Botrytis galanthina
CCCTCCCCCACCCCCTCCCTTCTCTCTCCGAATCCCTATTCCCTATTCCCTATCCCTATCCCCAGCCACCATCCTCTCACTTCCCCTCCCCACCTCCAAACTCCTCCTCGTGTTCTGGAATCCTCCCCAACGAAATCATCGATCCCCTCCTCGAACACGGCGGACAAACCCCCCTCTTCTTCTTCGTCATTTTCCCATATCCATTCCCATTTCCATATCTATTATGTTTCCCATGCTGCGTGCTGGGTCTTGATTTTGTATGTGGATTTGAGTTTGGATTTGTATGTGCATAAGGAGGGAAAGAAAATGCAGCGTTGTGGTGCATATTCATCATGTTGTTATTATTGGGGATGGTGGTTGGACAATTCCGAGCGCGCGATGAGGGGTTTTGCCAGACTCGTGGGTTTGTTGTTGAGGTTTTGGTGGGTGGGGATTGTGGGTTTGGCTTGTGGAGGTTTGGGTTTGGGCTTTTGATGGTGGTGATGGTGTGGTTTTTGTTATGATTGGATTTGAGATTGTAGTTAGGGTAGGTATGTCGTTTCGTGGGAATTATGTTGTTGGGATGCTCGGAGGGGATATCTTTTCGTCCCCGCCTTCCTCGAGAATAGAATGAAATCCTTGGGCTCTGCAATGCATCGACACTATTACATTCCTCCTTTTTCTTTTCTTTCTCCAGATCCTGTTTCTCCGCCTCAGTATTTCCATTGTCATTATCCTTAACCTTATCCTCGACATCAGCATCAGCATTCAATACCACTCCCTCATCAACGACCCCTTCCTGAAGCTTTCCCCACATCGTCGGGTCCAACTCTTCTTTCTTAATCCCATAAATTTCCATCATTCGAAAAACGAGTTTGCGGGGAAGCGTATCAGCTTTTCGATTCATACAACCGATAAGCCATTTTTTCACCTCGGGAGCTTCGTTTGACTTGGGAATGTCATATTTCAGAGGAGTTGGTGGAAAAGGAGGCATGAGAAGGGAGGGGTCGAAGCTGGAGGTGGACTTTAAGGAGAGAGTTGAGGAATGTGATGATGTACTAGATATCGAGCTAGAATCTGTTTGGGTGTTTGTATCTGAGGTTGGGGATGTGACGATGATTGTGATGGGGTTATTGGAAGCATGTTTATGGGTGTTGAGTAGAGGTGGAGGTTGTTTAGTTGCGTGTGGAGAGGGATTTTTTCGATCTTTAGAGCTTTCCGTTCTATCGCAAAGGCTGCTCTGCTTGATAGCGATAGGTTCACAGTCTTCCGACTTTCTGCTTGATAGACTATACCAAGACTTCCTTTTGCTTGATATGCTGGTTTTTCGGGATGGTCCCGTGGGTATTTTGGTCCCAGATATTCCAATCGCGGATCCATTAGCGATATTCTTTTGAGCATCGACGGTACACTGTGATGATAATTCCATTGACCGTAAAGTTTCCTTCAGGATCGAACCCTTAAGTTGCCCGGATACGCTGCTGCCATCTTTAAGATCATCAATGTTAACTTTATTATCCTTCGCCCTTTTGGATGTTAGTATCAACCATGAAACTAATTGGAAAGGACCAAGAGTTGATCACATACTTTTCCTTCCTGCCAACTGATAACCACTTTAGGTACTTCATGTGTCCGAATAGAATGAGCAATCGATATTGAATCCTTCCCAATACTATCGGTCTTTATACTCGAGGCGTTGATAATACTTATCATAAACTGCCTTCGCATACAGCGACGTTGTTGATGAAAATGGTGTACTTCATCATTCAGTACATCCAGGGAATAACGAGTATAAATTGAGGTCGTATGCAACGTTCGATTTCGTGAGCGATTTTCGATATATCCTAAATCGAATCTATATTCGGAGCTGAAATTGAGATAAGAAAATCCGAGAAACTAATGTACGACGGGAATAGATATGCCCTGCAGGGAACACGCGTAGCGAAGCGTAAAATAGACTATTCGGGGCAATATTCCTGGAAGAGCTGAAGAATTCTTTCTCTTCCGGCAACCAGGTCACAATCTAGTGTAATGGATCGGAAGCTTTGACGTGGCACTAGAACGAAGTCTTTTTGAATCCAATTTTTGGAATTGGAATGAAGAGTAGGTATCTTATACTCTCATACTCTCATACTCTCAATGGGAGTGAAATAAGTGGAGCTACTTCGGACGTTTTTGATGGCGTGTAGTACTGACTTGGCGTGGCTGAAATTTCTGCATGATTATTGATCTTTGGTCGATCAGGAAAGGAAGTAGAAAGTGTAGGGGATGGTGGTGTAGGAGGTAGTTTCATCATGCCACTATTGAATGAATTAGCAAGTACTAAGTTTGGGGGTCTCGGGGTCCAGCGATTGACGCCGGACGTTAACAGCACATACTTTGACAAGTCGCCCATATCGGCCAGCATGACATTGCAGGTGGCGTTATGATTGTTTTGATGATAAGATAGCTCATCAATTTTCCTGCAAGTATCCTTGAGCTAGTTCCCAACAATAGTCGATCGAGAATGAGCAATTGGTCAAACTCACGCTGATAACATGGCAAGTTGGATTTGAAAGATCCTTATGCTCTCGGTTTTCCTCTCATCGATATCTCTTTGGATACGAGCTCTCGATGCCATCCAAGCAGCCTTTCTTTTCACTCTGGACATCCTACCATATCCATCACCTTTTGTTACCATTTCGGCACTCGTTCGTAACTCTCTGTCCATGACTCTCATTCGTTCTAACGATTGGACATACAGTCCCTGAAAATACTTGAAATCACCAGTACCATATTTTCGATCTGGTTGACGAATGAGTGAAGCTAAATATGCATTGTTCAACATATCAGTCTCCGTTTCGAGAAGATATATTTTATCTAATGCACTAGATATTTCGGCTTGCGTATCAACGGCATCACGAAGGCCGAGAGCATGTGCATAGAAACCAGCAATGACAGCTGCAACAAAGGTAAGCAATCCGGTGATACTAGCAGCAATTGATAATGGACTATCGGACATGATCTCTAAAGAAAGTGGCCCCAAAAAGTGGTCCAGATTGAACTTTGACCAAGGAAAAAGACGATTGCAGCATTCAAACTCAATTGAAGATAATGGGATAGGGTCTCTCAGTCTGATATCTGAATCAATATTAGGCAACAGATGCAGAATTCAACGGTACACAGCTGGAAGCACAGCCACTCATCGGAATATTTTCAATAAATGCAGGTACAACCAATTAGGAAGGAAATGGATGTATATCATCCACCAGTGATCCCCCCATCATGATAAGCTTAAAGGATTGGATGAATGGCAGGAAATCTCCTCCCCTCATTCATCCCCTCATCTTGGTTTGTTCAACAACGTTGTGAAACTTTTCAGACGTTATGTTCTGCTCTATAGGCATAGAGAGTGACACGACATTTAATTTGTAAGTTATACCTGGGTGTGAAGTCCAATTACGCATCTTGTAACTGATGTAACTGAGTAATATATATTAAGGCCGCAAAAGAGCTCACCGGTCGGATCATTTCCATACATGCCTATTCGTCTACTCCCCGGTGAGAGATCGACTGTACTCTGTAGCACAAAACGCAGCTCGAAAATCTTGCTTATTCTTAGATAAAATGTGTAATAGTAATGCTTTACGGGAGTTGTACTTGTGAGCTTGTTTCCCCTGTTTCCCCTGATTTCCTTGCTTTATTCGATTTTACTTATTCGTCAGATCGTAGGCTGAAAACAGATCATAGATTCATGTCTGTTGGGCAAAGTAGTAATAAGTGTGTGATATATGGACGAAGAAGAAGAGAAAGAAAAAGAAGTATGGCTATAAGATATTCCAGATATTCCAGATATTCCAGATATTCCTCAAACTTTGGAATTCCATGCCTCAAGTCTCAAGTGTTCATTCAGCCCAGTTTGATAAGCCCATAAATCACATCAGAGTAAATCGTGCCAGATTTGTCACCATCCGAGGTCTACCCACTCAGTGACACCAGTGGCACCAGTGACCTACCGGTGAACCCTGAAATTCCCAAATCAAAACATAATCCCGATGAGCACGTCCAACAGATCCAGTATATCAAGATCTATTTCTTGCTAAGAGAAGCTCCATTATTCAACTTTTCTTAAATCTGATAACCTTATTCGTTAACGCCCAGGTGAATCATCCACAATTACGTCGTCTTCTCCAATCAATCTTGATTAGTATGAACCGCAACGAGAGGATGGAGGGAAGCTATCCACGGCTGGCTGTCCTTGAAACCAGTCTGAGACCTGACACAGATATTCTGATACTCTGACACGTAGGAGGATTGAACGAACTAATAGCAAATTATATATGACAGTTTACAGATGCCAAAAGAGAGATTGTGTATACGAATGTACGAACCCAACGACAAGTATATTGTTCACTTTACTCATCATAATTCCAATCCGACCCAACCCAAAGGTCTAAGCCTCGATAAAATTAAACGATCGTAAATCAGTGACGAAGACAAATCCGAAGAACCGGCGCAAACGAATCGAATGAAATTATGGTCATCTTGTCTAATTCACCCACTGCGAATCGAATTTCTATTAATTCTACCACTGAGAAAGACTTGAATGAAAAGACATTCGAAGATTCAGCTCACACAATAATCATGGATCATCCAAATGCTACTCCTCCAAAGACCTCAATAGATACCTCATTCGATGGCGTCGATCCTTCCGTGGAATTTGTTGGGGACGTCAATACTAATAATGATATACCCTCCCAAGAGGTGCTGAAGAAGGTCGAAAGTATGATCGTCCTAGATAGGGATGGCAAAACTAGACCTTTCAAAAGCTTATATTCAGGCCCGAATGTAGCAAGAAGAGTCTTGGTTATATTCATCCGTCATTTCTTTTGCGGGGTAAGCTGTCTCCCTCCTATCACCCTAGCTGTAAAGTGCACCTCAAACCTAACATTTGCGCTTTCTATTAGAACTGCCAAGAATACCTTCGAACCCTCGCAGCATCCATCACCGAAGATTCCCTCCTTCAACTCCATACTCCCACCTTTATCGCCGTCGTTGGTTGCGGCAGTCCATCTCTAATCCCCATGTACCAAGAAGTCACAAATTGTCCATTTCCAATATATGCAGATCCTACAAAGAAGCTATACGATGAGTTGGGAATGATGCGCACATTGAATCTCGGCACCCGACCAGAATATCAGCGCAGAGGTACTCTCATGGGCATTGGACAGAGCGTATTACAAAGTCTCAAACAAATCAAAGGAGGCAAATTGTTTCAAGGAGGCGATTACCAACAAGTCGGCGGAGAATTCCTTTTCGAGCCAGTGCGAATGGCCACTCCGATTACTTCGCCTACTGATGGGCCCGTTGGTATGGATGCGAGCGGTGGAATTCTGGGAAATGGTGATAAGATAGGAGAAAATGAAGGCTTTGAAGAGAAGAGGATCACCTGGTGTCACAGGATGAAAAACACCAGAGATCATGCGGAAATTCCAGAGATCAGAGAAGTCCTTGGGTTCGATGAAATGGTCGAGGGCGGAAAGAACCAGAAGAGGTGGTCCAAAGCATTGAGCGAGAGAAAAGGTACCGGGGTGAGCATTGGGGCTAGAAGTAGTAGAGGAACAAGTCTGAAGCTGGAAGGAATGAGTGAGGACGGTGGTAGTGTGCGGAGCAAGGAAGCAATCAGTGAAAAGCCAGCCTAGGTGGCAGGTGATGACGACTATCAACAAGAGTGATTGGCATGAACGGGTCAAGTGAGTGGCCATGGAGTTTGGTCGGTATATTCTTGGGGGATTATCTTAGCGGAGCGATCGATATATGGGGGAGTTCTTTTGCAATCTTTGCTGTTTGAAAGCTTGTCGTCATTGTTTCTATACCCAATTCCGAATTATTTCCTTGAAATACTGGTTCTTGATATTGCGGTCTACTCTGCTCCTTTTAGTCAAATTGTGCAATCCAAAAGTTTTGTTACATATCTTATCCCAATCCCTTATTGCCTTTTTTCCATATGGCAGTAAGCAAGTGAGTGAGTGGTATTGTTGTATATCCGATTCTTCCATACAAAATCGGTACAACTGAATGATTTGTTGAACATCTGAAAAGTATTCCTTAATGCCTTTTCCCTTTCCAAAGGCAGTAAACGCAAGGGACTTTGCTGTATTTTATGTCTAGGTACCTATTTCTTCCATACCAACAGGAGCACAATTAACTATCATCCAACGTCCCGTTTTGATTCGCCACATATCTCATCGGACAATGTCAGATTGGAATCATCCGTGTGGATACGACTGCACTCTATACTCATCAGATACTTTTACGGATAGTAACCCTGGTTTTTATTTCTTCTTCTAACTCTGATTTCTATGGATTTTAACTCATCGTTATCTATACTCTCTTTCTATCTCTGTTTTCATTTCCTACTTAACCAGAACAGTGGAAGGATATCCTATACCACCCCCTGCAACCTCACCCTCACCCTCATCATGCATTCAACTGACTATTTCCCCCGAACTAAAATGCCTCAAAGCATTTGTACAATTTATTCCTTTCTCCATCCATTAGTAAACACCTAAAAGTATTCTCGCAGTCTATTCTCCTTTCCTTGTCATTTTCTCCTCTCCAACTTCCTCCCTCTACTCCTCTCCCTTTCTCCAACTCTCTCCCTATCCCTACAAATCTCCACCATCCTCTTCATTTCCACCGCCCTCAACGGTTTTGGTTCCGATAATCCGCATTCCGCTTCTTTAACCACCATTATATCTCTCTTCTCACTCTCATCTCTTCCATCTCCCCCTTTTCCCATCTTCCCACCAGCTTCCTTTCCCCTCACCCTAACACTAACACTAATCCCCTTTCCCCCTCTCAAACCATCAATTCTTTTATCCTTTTCCCCCCACCCCACCAACCTGTCCAGATCCTCATCTCTCCACTCTCCCTTCTCCTCAAGTTCCCGTTCTACCTCATCCCAATCAATACTACGACTCCCATCTCTACCCATATGCATTCTCGCATCTCTCAGTCCTCTTTTGAGAGGTAAATGCGCTAATGCATCTCCATCCCCACCACCTGCCGGGGAAAATTCGTTCCATTGACCGACCACACGGCCTCTACTTCCTACTCTTAGTCCTCTGCTCCCTAGCCTCTCTCTTGGTTTTGTCGGCGGGGGTGGAGAAGATACTTCAACAATCTGGATACCAGCATCCTCATATTTATCTTTTACTGGCCCCTCCTTTCCTTTTCCCTTGTCCTTCCCCTTCCCCTTCCAATCATCATTCGCCACAATAGCCATTGGAAAAACCGGATTGATTCTCCCCTTCCTCGCTTCCCCATCTTCATCTCCGTCTCTCCGTGGACTAATTTCGAATTTCTCTTTCCTCCCCTCAATCAACGTTTTTGTTCTCACTCTCATCTTACCACTATCCATCACAAGTGTCCGTTTTCCACTCTCCCCATCCTGTTTTTCCTTCCCAGGACTTGGAACAATACTCTCATCGTTGTTCTTCCTCGAGATATCCTCAAACAACCTCATTTTCTCCGCTATCAACCCATTTCTTACTTGTTTCGGTTTTTTGATCCCCGAGCGCGGCCAGGTCTGAAGTGCACTCTTCTCAGGTTGTGGAGTTACAGGCGAATCATTCATGGGCGTTGGTGTCTGCTGACGTCTTTGGATTGCTATCTTCGCAGTTAATTCCAGGGGTAAAACAGATACTCTCTGCATGATCGTTTCTGAAAGCACATTTTTCCTCGGCGAGGAAGTAAATTCGGAGGATTTGGGACTCATTTGTTTTTGTTTCTGAATGGGGAGAGGGGGGAGATGTTGAGGAGTATCAAGATTAGGAACACTTTTCTTACGAATGGGTGATGAAAAAATGGGAGGTGGTGGTGCCGGTGGAGGAACAGGGATAATTGCGGAAGTCTCTCCTTCTTTTACTGGAGACACAATTCTTGGTCCCGCGTCCTTTGATGCAGAACCGGGTAATACAGTTCCGGCAAACGATGCACCGCCATCAAACCTCATTCTCATATCCGCGACTTTCGATTTCGATCGAAAAGACGACGTATCCTTTATCCGTTGGGGTTGTCTCACATCATCTTTCTCGACATGTTTCGACATGGGTGACACTGCATAATTCTCCTGGAGAACAATTTTACTATCCTTACCTTCGGTTTTCCGGGCTGCGTTTTTGGCTTGATAGATGGCTTCGATTTTCTCGCTAATTTGGCTTCGTCGAGTATCAACATCTTTCTGTATACCTGTCTTAGGATCTTTACGGCCGGGGATCGTTCGTCCTCTTGGGCGGTAGATTCTGGGAAGAGAGGGGCCGCGGGTGGGGGTAGCATTGGTTTCGTAGCGGGCTAGGGAACTTCCGCGTGAATTGATGTCTGTTGGTGATGAAAGTCAGTTTGGCTACCATTACATGACTTATGGCTGAGTCTAGTGAGGAATTGGTTCAGAATGCAATCAACCTACCTTTAGTTTCTGACTTCAGTCTCTTAAATCCCTGGGGTCTCGTCGGAGAGGTATGAGGTGAGACCGTATTTGAAGATCTTGTCTTTTCTGAACTCCCCTGAGAAGCCAAGAAAGGATTCTGAACTGCTTCTCCAAAAACATTGCGTTGTTTCCTATGAGATACTGGAGTATAGTGTGCTTTTTGAGCTGAAGAGATCGTAGTACTTTTCTCTTTGGCCACTTCAGATGTTCTAGAGAAGTTTGTCGAGCCTCTCATTGTTGATTTAACGGTTGGTGTTTCAATAGCGGTGGTGTAGGAAGTCGAGGGAGATTCATTATTCCGATAGCCATGGTGAGCTGGAGCAAATAAAGATGGAACGGTTTTTGAAGGACTTGATTTTGTGGGGCTCGAGGGAAGTCTCTCGTCTGGACTTCCGTCGAAGAATCGGATTCGGTCTTTAATCATGTTTCCGATTTTCTTATTTGGAGACTTTTTCGGGAATGTGGAGGCTGGAGTTTCAGTTTTTCTACTATTCACATTCTTCGGAGTAGATCTTGAGGAACCCATCCGATTCTCACTCTTCGATGGCGTCTTTATCGTTTTCCCCGGCTGCTGTGGAGTTCGTAGTCGTCTCGATTGGAATTGCCTTTTCTGAGATCGGAGAAGTGTTGACTTTGTACTACTAGGCGCATCTGCCCATATATTATTTCTCATGTATTCTTCAGTGAAAACATCGCCATCTCTAGACAAGTCCTTACTGGTCGGACTTAAGATGGTGGACAATCTCTTCTGTGACGAATCTCGTGTTCTGCTCCTTTTTCGAGGGGAGTTACGTGCCGAGTGTAATGGTGCTGGTTCGAGTGTGAAGTCTTGGATGGGAAGACTTAAAGCGTCCATGGCTTCGAATTTGCCAACTAGACAACGGAGAGCTGATTTTACGACTGGTTTTGAGCTGAGGAATGCATGTCGTTAGTACTTCTTGAAATGGTCTTAAAGATACTAGGTCCGTTGACTTAGATAAATCAACGTGCTGAAGAATCCTTACCGATAAAAGGGGTTGTCGTCCTTACCACTCCGCCCACGATCAGGAGTAGTATGGCCGTCTAAAGAAGAAGCTTTGGATCTTGATCTCCCAGCGGTAGATATCTCAGCATTCGAACGAACACTGTTATGGCCATAAATACTACGACCACGTCCCCATGATCCATGGTAAGCCATATTTGCCATTCACAGACCGTGTAAATACTCGAAGTCAAAATCAAATAGCAAGGATTACTATGTATGGTATGATCAATGGCGTAAAGCATTAAAATAGTTATGTTGTACGAAAAGGCAGCTCAACGAATGACGATATGAAGTTGCAATGTTATTTTGTATGTCTGATTCAAGAGGCAATAAAATGGGGTTATGAGAAATGCTCCTTCCATCCATGATGTAAAGTCACTATAGACTAGAAATCGCGGTTGGCACTTGCCAAAACTATTAGGATGAAAAGTGTGTCACCATCTCGAGGAAATTTTGACGTGTGATAATGATCCCATTCTCAAGAGAACTATTAGTTAATACAATATATTCATTTGCGTAAATACATTCGAAGAAGAAAAATTATGTCTGATTAGCTTCGCACCTGTGCAAATGCCCTCAATTAATGCTCATTACCACCGTATTTCCAGACATCACCTCCATGAAACTGTCCAATCAATTTTCCTCATCAAATTAGGGGTATATATCATACGAAACTGTACTTGAATCCACTCATGTCTTCTGAACTCCATATGATTTATTAATGCGTACACCCATGGCTTCAAGATCCATTTCCGTGCTATCTCTTGGGGCATGATTTGCCATGTTATCCTCGACAATACAGTCAATTGTGGTGACTTGATCCATTGCATTGCTGCCTTTTCTCATCATGGTGGCATTGCTTCCTTTTCTGGATGTAAAATCAAGTCGAGAGGATTGTGCGGTGGTGTCGCTGGCATATGTCTTTCGTGAGAAATTTCCGCTCTGTGAACCTTGCATTGTGCGTGATCCAGTGAGGTTGGACACGTCGATAGTAGATGTTTCCTCGTCTGTCGCCATACCGGCCCAAAGTGAAGAAATGGGGAGTAAAAGTGCGACTGATGTAAGGGCAATAGCGCCTGCTTCTGGAAATGAAACTGGTGTCACATATTCGAGGATGGCAAAGATAGCTGTTTAATATCAGCTTACATTTTCATCGGATCATGGTATTGAATTCTTACAAGGTATAACCATGGTGCAACCACCCATAGCAGCAAGAATTCGTACGGCACTCCATTGTCTCCATCCGTTTCTCCGGCGATTGTAGAGAGTCCATACTAATTTTCCAGTGAATATGAGAGAGAAGAACCATATCGAGATTGTCTCCGTTACAAGGGTTCCTTTGACTAGCCATTGCATTGGTACGGACGAAGCAGATGTTGCCAAGATGGCTACTGAATTGACGACCGTTGCGGCGAACCTGAAACCAATTGCTAGTAGGGCAATGATAGCAGAGAGCGTGGTGAGTATAATTCGATGTAAAGTATCCAAGTTCTTACAAACAGTGTGAGCTTGAAGATATAAAGACATATTGACTGTGATTGTCATACAAAGAGGAATGACACTACCAGCAACACTAGAAGCATATGAAGATCGTGGCACCCTACTGAAATCGAACGTGAAAGCGGCGTAGAAGTCGTTGAAACCTTGAAGAAAATAGATGGCATAGAGCATCGCGCGGAGGAACCCGAAAATGAGTGAGAGGATATTGAGGGCAAAGAGGAGGGATTTGCGCTTGGCAGCCTTGGTAAGAACGACGACGACGAAGAACATCAATAAACATGCTCCAGCTTGAGCACCATAATTGATACAACTAGCCACGTTGTAGTAGTAGAAAAAGTCGATGTCAAGTGGGGTGATAGACACAGTCGTAACGCCATCGGCCATGAGAATGGTAATGCTCTGGGTGAGCGGATCGAAGTTCGAACTATTGGAAGCCATCCTTGCTTTGGACTTTTCCAGAGCGTGGTGAATCGCCGGTATGATAAGGTATCAAAGTAGGAGATGTGTTGAAGGAGTAATGTAGAAAGCAATTTTTTGCCTAGCAAAGATAGCTATGATAGAACTATGGTGTAGAACGTTCGGTGATGCTGAAGGGTCGAGAGGACACGCTGATTATAGGAGAGGAGGGAAGTTTATATCCAAAATGCCTCTTAAAAATCTTTGAACTACTTAGAAGATGGCAAGTCGTGCTCGTAACGACACTGTCTCTCAATAATAGCAAGTGCATTACTTTGCTACAGTATTGTGGATATAAAATAAATCTGACGAAGATCAAGGTCTCGATAACATTACAGTCGATATCACAGTTGAGAACAATGGAGACTCTCCTTAGTATTGTTCGATTTTACCGAAATAGACCACGCTAACACGACATTTTAAGCACCAAATAATAAGAGGTATCTCAATATAAGATGAAACAAGAATATGCTGTTCACAGTCAACTTTGACCTAGACTACTTGGTTAAGATCAATTAGGAAATGGAAATATGATTCAAAAGCACCAAAACTTCGACGCAATTCAGACATATGAGTACATGATGTTTGTGACGGGTGTTCTTAGTATTGTCCGTGATACCTTCGTATTGTTGTTGTAGGCGAGCCACATGGAGCCACATGAAATATCGAGCAAAAGAAGTGAATTTTTGGTGTATGAATTAAAAGGGGAAGTGGAACGAATCATCGCTAGGCAAGTAACAGGACAGCATCATTTCAAACTTCGTGTCACAAATGAATCAAGATGATAGTGATACTGTGCTCCACATAACATCTAATCCGAGGTGAAGTTATTGCAATTGACTGTCGAGAAAAACTTGTGAGACAAAAATATGCCAAGATTCTAAATCTGGCGTGAGGTTCACGTGCTGGAATCGAAGGGATGTGGCAACATTCTTTTGCGGGCCGTTTCAATGCATCGAAGCCTCACGGTTAATCTGATGTTGTGTATCAATCAATCTACATGTATAGATAACACTTCTGCATGTTACCGTTATTGACATACCACAACTTCTTAAAAGATCAATCTGATATGTTGAGCTCAAGCTGTCCACCATCTAAACCGGAATACTGCCGAAGAATCCATGGGCAAGATATCGGTAACTTGCAGAGCCGGTAGGACGAGTATGTCAGAGGCACACATCCGATTCGGAACGCTTTCCTTTCTATACCTTAATTTGAAGAAAAGAAGAGTGACGCTGACCGGGTGAGACCCGATTTTCCTCTCTCGTCTTCGTAAAATATGGATGCATACCTTATGAAAATCGAACTTACGGTAATCGACGTGCGTCGGTTCCAAAAAAGACACACTGCAATACTGCAAGTTCCCTCCGATGGCTTCTTCCCAAAACTTTATCCGATAATCAGAGATAAAGATATCTACCTTCATAATTGTACACCCAACTTTCTTCTTCGTTCATCATATATTCCCTTCGATTTCGCCCTTCCAGGACATAGAAAGATCCAAGCTAGCCTACCAGCTGCACTGAAGCTTGCTATGAGATTTTTGATGGAGAGATTGGGATGTTTTCAGTGTATATGCGAAGGTGAAGGGTAAGCTACTTTATGATATTGCTGTTTTGGGAGGTAGTGTTGTGGGATGTATTTTATGTTGAGGGATAGATACACGCGATGTATAAAGGAAGTTGCAGATTGAATGATATACACAGGTCTACAGTTTTAGTGGCCCTGATGCTCTTGCAGTATTGAACCCAATAACCGTGGGTTGGATTCCTTGGCATGCGATTGATTCCGTGTCCATGCTTTGTGGAATAATCATTGGGGAATTACTTTGTTGATTGGAGATTTATGTCCTGATCATTGAGAAGCGATACATTGGGAATTTTCATACATATGTGAATGATCTGAATCTTCTCGAGAGTCGCTTAGAAACCCCAAAATACTGCGGACGTAAGCAAAGAAGACACGCTCAGCTGTATCGCTTATAATTTTAATCAAATCACGATCGATCAGCAAGAAAAGAGAACATTTTTTGATCAGCATAATTAAGATTTAAATAATGAGCGTGCTCAGCATCTATGAAAGGACTTTATGTGTATAAGGAAAGTATAAGTCAATTCATCATCACAATATCTATAGGACCACCCCCTCTTCTAGCTCGGAGAAGAAATCGCAGATCTCATTCCCCATTGCTAGCAAGAGTCCACCACAATACAAAAGAAATTTCTAACACAAAGGGAATTCCGAGCCATTCATCAACCAATAATAACCATTAATCTTATATCTTGTTCCGTTTCCATACCACTCCGGGCGCATTATCCACTATCGACCATCGCTGGCATACTGAAGATGCTTATTCGGACTCGGCAGCAAGAGCACGGGCAAAGCGGCGCTTGCTGAGGTTGTACTCGATCGCACGCTTCTTGGCACCAGCGGATTGGGTGAAAGCAACGGATCCACCGAAAGGACCAGCGAGAGCGCTGTTCTGGACCTTGGCAACACAGACGTTGGAGGCACCACCGACAGAGCCGGAGCAAGTCATACCAGCTGGCATCTGAACAGCCATTTGGAAATCGGTGGTTTGAGCGGCGGAAAGACCACCGATACCGATACCTGGAACGTTCTGGGTAACTGCAGCCTTCTTGAAAGCAGCTGGGTCAGTTCCACCGGAAGTGGCGTCGACCATTGCGGTCAATGGTCCGGCACCATCTTGGTTGACTTGATGGAAGGTCATCTTGACAGTTCCGTCATCAGCGCAGGTTGGCATACCAGATGTGGCACCGGCACCCATAGCGGCCTTGACACCGGTCTCTGAAGTGCCGGATGGAGTCTTGGCACCACCATCAGCGGCGCGGACGACGAGGGAGCGTCGGTGCATGCTGGCAGCGTGGATTTCACGAGCTGCAACAGCGGCCGTGCTGTTGGCACCACCTCCCATGAACATGGAGATCATCTTGGCAGCGCTGACTGGGCCAGTGGAAGTGCGACCAAGAGCAGAAGCCTTGGAAGTACCCATCTCATTAGCTCTGAGGATGGAAGTGTCAGCCTCAGAACCGCAACCTGGGCTTGGGCAATCACGAGGAGTTCCATCGGCAACTAGATAAATATGTTAATAGGATGAAGCTAAGAAAGAAGAAGCTATAAGCAAGAGATGAGAAAACTTACCAGAGAGAGCTGGCATGTTGACACCGTTGGCACCCTGGACTTCAGTGACGACACCGTGGGCGAGAACATTGGTGGTAGCGAAGGCCAAAAGAAGGATTGATGAAGTATATTGCATTTTGAAGGTAGTTGGTTGGTTAATTGGTTGATTGGTTATAAAGTTGAAGAACTTGGAAATTATTAAAGGAAAGTTTGTGTAATTAAATTTAAAGCGACCGGCGCAAGATGGAAAGATTGTAAGATAAAGTGAAGTGAAGAAAAGATGCTGAAGATGCTGATGATGAAAAAAAGATATTCCACTGGGAGAATGAATGTTCTTTATACAAAATCCCACTACTGCCAGAAGTCAAAAAGCTTGGTTGAATGAAAAGACCGGATGCCGAGCAAGGAACTGCACTGGTGTGCTTGGCCATATTCTCTCCATAAACGTTTCAAAAACATACATCTAACCAAGAGGTTTGGTGATACTAGTCCGAGACGTCCAAGATCTGACCACGATTCTTTATTGCAGTCATGACTTGGTAAGGACCTGGATTCTTTGAGCCTCGATCTGCGATTTTTCCATACAGAACAATTCAGACTAAGGACCTGGTGGACGGAACTTTCTTTCGAGAGACCTAACTTTTTCAAAGTAGCCAATGACAAAACACAATGTTTCTTGGTCGATCATGCAATGCTGGGGTGTGAGATTACCCGGGGACGATCTCGAATCCATGGAGATGAGCCTCTCGGATCTTTCATCTTTGCTTCTCCAACCCTAAGGCTGATGCTTTGAGTGTTTGGACTTTGCTCCCTCCTCGAACTAGATGACTAGTATCGGTATTCGGAAGTTGCTATTGGCTTCTTATCTGTTTCGAGTGGGCATGGTCATAGAGGTTAAGCTTGTTTCGACATCACAATCAGCTCTGGGATATGAACAATGTCCAACTTCCATAAACACCGAGAATTAAAACCAGCCTCTAAATCGCAGCAATAGCCGCAAAGGTCTTAGCTGCCGCAGATGCTCAAAATCTCCTGAAGGCCGTGCGGTTGTCTGGGAATGTGCACCTTTAAAATTGTGAATCTCCAATGACCGTGTGTTTCTTCACAGGGAACAATTATAGTGGGGAAACCCATCCGCAGGCCTTGCCTTGACTGGAATTGTTGGCGACAAAACCCAACGTTTTGGAAACACTCCTCTGTAGCAAAGTCGAAATCAGCCACAATAGTTTGAACCTCAGCTACTTCACCATTGCAGCTTCTTACACGAACACTAATTCTGTGACGATATCGTCAATATAGTCACCAGCATCTGTGTACGAAATGATGTTTTGTACACGACACGGAGCACTTCCTCGTCCCAAGTTCCATCTGTTCAGTTTCAATGACTACTGCGCCTCAGACGACTTTAAACATCTCCATTCATGCTTCACCAAACAACTAGAAAACTCGATCTGAGTTATTTGATTCCGGTCGATATGATCTAAATCATTTTCCATGGCATTCATTGTAAACAATGCAAACAATGTAAACAATGAAATTTTGCTGAGATACAAAAAGATCATCATACCGTATTTCTCTGATGGTATGGTGTTTCATTTCGAAGTTCCAACCTCTACGAAACCTGAAAAGAAAATTAGGACGGAGCTGGAGTCTGTGGTAACATTAGCTCAACACGTGACTCGTAATTATACGCTATGACAAGACATTACCTTCCGGCACTTCACCATCGACTACACTTCATAAAAAGCGTAATAAAAGGCAGACGGTTGCCACAATATGATAAGACTCATAACCTTCAAAGTATTCTTTCTTACTTTGCTCATCTTTTTACCATGGTTTTAATCTTTTTCATCCGTCTTGTGAAACGACAGAACCAAATCCCACTGGCATTTTGAAATGACTTGTCTTTGGCAACAATTTTCACACGAGCTTCCTTTGAATGAATCAATCCCCGAAGCCTCCCTCGACACAGTATTTCGCCTTCCATGCTCCATGCCCCCGCGTGTACGGTAGCAATCACGATCTTCCTCCGTATCTTACGTACGTGTATAGGTATATCGGCTACCTTAGGATTCTTTGAGCAAGCACCAAACTTGCCCATTATTGTCGAAAGAGTCAATGGCCAATCCGAAAGAGTGCGTATGCGAAGCTATTCATATCCGTCTTGAAGAGATTATCGATGATGAACAAGATATTAATCCCTCAAGAGGATATCTTCATCAATGTGTAAACGTATGTGAATGACCTTGCGTGATTGGTCTTCTACGGTACAAGTGCTTTACTTTTTCTTCTTCTAATCGTTTAAATTCCTCTGATTGAGATGCACCTATGGCGTTTTAGATCCTTTCTTCAATTCGAGTAAATACAAAGAGTGATTAGGAATCTATAAAAGTTAAAAGTGTTCGAGTTCCTCATATATCTGTGTTCCCCATGAGCCAAAAAACGATGATTTACGAAAACGAAAGCCTTCTTCCCTGTTGACAGATGACGATCTGACACCAACTTTTGAGCACAGTTCAAGCATCATCTTAGACGGTATCACAGATTGTCGCTCTCGGTCACCATAAACGAGGTACAGTCTTTGAAGATTACAAGCAATTACCGACATCTATTAGCAACGACTATCATTCACAATTTCCTCAGAGTCGCTCTCTTGTAGAACCGGCACCACCCGCTGAATATCAGGGGTGGCCTTTCCATGGATTTCTCGAACTTACCAGGAGGATGACCTGTCCCAACATTGAGGATGACTCTCGACCTGCAAAGCAACACAAGCAGCTCTTACTACATGTTTTGGATGGCACAGACGATGAAGATGTACGACCTGTAAAATGACAAAAGCGATTCACAGTATCTATAACGGAACCTTTTACATTTCCGTCTTCAAATGCTGGGCACAGTGATATGTATTGACTACAGTCTAGTCTTCTGAGAACCCATTCTCAGAAGTATACAATATGCCAGCTGCTGAATATTGTGAATTTCTTATTGTATGCTCTCTTGCACATATTATGATCGGCGCCGATACATCATATAAACTCGAAATTGATCTATCACACATACCAGAGAGCCTTAGTATCATGTTTTCATTTCACAAGTCGGGCGATGTGGAGAGGGAGGTATTTAGGGAGCAGGTAGTGATTCCTGATAGACATGCTCGAAGAGACATGAAAATTTTACCCCGCAAACATAGCGCTGCAAGCATTCTAAGAGAATACTTCAAAAATGAGCACCAAAAGCTGGTAGTCAAGCTCGTTGTTTGCAACAACAAATCTCGAAGGGATATCAGGCGGTGTTTTCCGTGCTTCACATTGTAGTCATTGAAGGAGAACTACAAGAAGCGGGGTAATACACCTCGAAAGCGAGGGTCAAAGGCGGGCGTAGAGTGGTGGTCTCCCAAACAGGAATGTTCAAGTCCTTACGGTCATAAGTATATTAAAATTCGCGAAACTCAGCTGGGCTGGGAAGCCTCTCGGTTAGCTGGCCGCCAACTGCTTTCTTCACTTGGTTGCATTTGCTAGGCATTGAGCCAACAGTTACGCGATCTGAAATACCATACACATCTTGCGAGTTATATGCCTGCGAGACCGATGGTCTAGAGATCTTTCCGGTTAACATTCCTATTGCATTTTCCAAAGATTGAATAAAAAGGTGGGGACTAGGCAACCTAAGACAAGGCATGAATCTTGATACTTTTGTATGCTTTAATCTTATTTTCTTTCTAAAACACGGTGTCATTTTCTCTTCAGGTGCAAAGCTGAGATCGTATCACGAACTACTTAAGAAATGCTATATATCGTGGTGCATACTTGTATGCTTCACAAATTGTTCACATATCTAGTTACCGATGTGAGGCTGTATTCTCAAGATATCGAAGCTGATGGGAGTAGTACAAATTATCTAAACGTGGCGCATATCATGTTACTGTTATGCTTACATGTTTGGCCAATCGGCTCTTATATCTTATTCTCTGGGTATCGAAATTGATAGAAGTGGTACATATTATCAAGACAACGGCGTATATCATGTTACTTGTATGCTTACATACTTGTCCAATCGACTGTTGTGCATTAATATATTCAGTTGTGCTCTCTGAAGATTTGATCAGGAGAAAGCTGAGGTAGCGGCACAGGAAACCTCAAATATGCATAATCTACTAGATATTTCAGGTCATTCATAAGCCGCTAGATCGGTTAATATGATAGGGCTAGCTGTGATTAAACAGAAGAAGTGACTCCCAAAAGCCGGGTTAACAGCAACCTCTCAAATTTTGAAAGGCTAGGTTCTAGCATCCATCACTCGGATCTGTCTCACAACCCCGCACTTACAGAATCCAGAGCTCTGTGAGCAGGAAATCCCGCCTGACCCCCGCTGAAGTATTGTTACGCATCGCTCTATATGTCGTAAAGGCTTGGGTCGAGGGGCATCGAGACAACTCCACAGTCCATCAAAATGACTGTGTGTCAAAGTTGCACTGACAGCTGAACACATAGGCATGGGATTGGGTAGGAGATGATAACTCTTACAAATATTTTGCCAAATCTGTACCAAGGTAATTGTTGTATGCAGAGGCCCAACTCGAATATATAAAGGCCGGTTTTCCTGAAGACAGACAGTTGAATCTGCACAACATCTTCCTCTATTTTATACTACCACCTGGCTGTTCACAACATAGTTCTCTACTCTATACTGTCACCTGGCTCTACGATAGAAAGCAACTCGAAATGGCTAGACTTTCTCTATTCACTTTACTTGCGTTCGGTGAGTTCTCTGATTATGACAAACAAGCTCAAAGTCTCTGATTAATTTTTGACATAGGCATCACCACGTTCGCAACGCATCTTCCAACACGCCAAAATAGCGTCTGCGCGATGTGGTGTGCAGCCAATTTCGCAAGTCCCGGAGCTTGTACATCGCAAGCTGCCCACGGAACAGGGCCTTGCTATACCTGTGGTCCTCTTGCCAGAAACCCTGCGCAAGCACTGTGTAGCGGCACCTGTGTTGATACTAGTACCAGCAGTGCCAACTGTGGATCATGTGGCAATTCGGTACGTGCCGTTTTGGCCTTGAGTCTTCTCAGTGCTCTCTAACCTCACTAATACTGTTGTGTTTAAAGTGTGGGAGCTCAGAGTGTGTAAGCGGTGTTTGCGCCCCAGCCTGCCCTTCTGGGCAAACACTGTGTAATGATGTCTGCGTCAATACTCAAACTGACAAAAATAACTGTGGAAGCTGTGGCTTTGTGGTATGTGTTACCTAACTTTTGTGTACTTGAAATGCTCTTGGATCTTGCTAACGTTCTTGAAGTGTCCCAACCCATGCCCCCCCGGGCCAGCCTTAATATTTTGTCAACAAGGAACCTGTGGTTTTGGGTGTCTTGGTTAACCCTAGCTCCTCGTGGTCGGTGCAGCAAAGCAGGCTGACTACCAAGAAGGGTTCAATGAGAGCAAGTTCAACTGTCATGATATAACACTTAGCCACTCCCGGCAAACCTTTCTGTTTCTATTATTGGGTTTACTGTTTCTGTGTTACGACCTGAGCAGGACATACGACTGTTTGGACCTTAGGCTCAGCGATTAGCTAATCATGGTAGGAAAGCATGATTTCTTATGTTCTGACTGTCCTACGGAATCCTACTGGTCCCATCTGAAATATGGCAGTAGGATATGATATGAGATATGAGGCAACAAGGGACGAAGGTCTATATAAGCAGAATACGTTTCCTGGGTATATGGCGCTTCGTATTCAAAGAAGGTAGCAATTCTATCACTTAGTCACTACTGTCTGAAATCACCAGTTCAATTTCTATGACGAACAAGTAGATGTACATGTAGGATCTGATGGGGGAAGTTTAAGAATCAAGTGGAAGATCGGCTGCTGAAGGTGATAGAAAGATTGGAAGATAGTTTCTATCTTGATCATTCATCACTCTCTCTGTGAACTACTGCGAAAATATGCGATTAGAAATCAGTATATTAGCCCCTTGCCTCGAAGAAGAATAATAGAAATTTGAAAAATACAAATATCTTTTTCTACTTGACAGAGTCACTAATAATGAGCAAAGAATGATATACTAGCGGAATTATTAGCAGTGTGTCTATATCGATCAACTGCATCCCATCACCACGCTGCATTATACTGTTCACCACACCTACATTGCCCACTCCCATTTCTTCTCACCACCCCTCATCTCAAGACAAAAGTCCTGTCTGCAAGCAATTTATAATATACTCAGGCTTCTTATAAAGACATTAGGTAGAATGATGGCCTTCATTCTGTCGCTTATTTTTGTATTATAGTATACTTAGCGAGAGGGCTAGCACAATAGCAATCCTTATATGAGAGTTAATTTTTCCTGTAAATAGCTCCTTCGACTGAATGTGATATCGATAATCAGGACTTATATTATGTCACCTATACTTTTCTCATACAAGCAGCCACCATTTGTGCTGTTCAAATGGGCACGATCCAATATCATCGGAAGCTCGGAATCTACCATAATTGCCATTATTCCATTTTTTTAAAGGCAGTCGCATCTCCGCCCCGAGTAGCAATTTGTCCAGCATCATGCTCCATGGACTACCCATGAATGGAGATAGATGCGATAGGTAGCCGGTACGAGAAAGATCGATGCCTTACCATCCCAAGGGTAAATATTGATTGCCCCGCTTTCGCAAAGAAATATTGCGACACGTTCCCGCTGGGTGTAGTTGAGATTCACAACAAGATAACAGGTGGGTTTCTGAGGGTAAGCTGTGAACGGGACTCCCGAAGCATAACGATAGAGGATGATGAGTATACTGATCCTTCTCAATCGGCACCTGTTATCATCTATATGATAGATAGTAGTAGCGGCTCCCACAATATTTCGGTAATCAGCGAGACAAGTCGAAGGATTATTGTTCAAGGGGTATCCTCACGTGACACAATTCCTTCCGAATCCCGAAAAGGAATTATTTCGCGGGGATGACTCGCTGAGGGGCAAATCACGATGAGATTGATGGCGAATTTACGTTCTCGGAGATCGTGAGCATCGTATCCCAATGCTTAGAATGCCCCTCTAAGGAATTTAGTCGTACGAAATACGTACGTGTATGAAGTACGAAGACGATGTGTATGAATCAGTCGATAGTTTCCCCGAGATTGCATGTCTCTTCAGCCGATGACGGTCCGATGCCACCGTGCCTGCCAGTTCAATGGTCCGTTTTTTACATGACACATGGATGGAATAAACAAGCGACATATGCAATATGTACAGAGAGCCGCATGACATGACCGGCTGAACTTGTTTGATAAAGTTCCAGTTCTGTCGATCTTTGCATAATCTGGAATTGATGGTATCCTGACGAGTAAATGTGGAGGTTTTTTTAGAACATTCGAAGTAATTTCAGGTTAAGATGTAGTTACACTGATGGCGACATACTGATCTAATCGGTCCCTCCATGCTAACGTTTGTTAATTGTTAGTTAGATTCCCCGAAAGTAACCCTAGAAAGGGCCAGAAAGGCTTCAACAAGTGATCAACCATTGATACCGACCTTGGCATGCCTGAGCCGGTTTGAAGGTCGTATTTTCTTCAAATCTATGGTTGCATTATCGTAGCCGCGTTTCCCTGTTAAACTTCATCTGTTAACACCAACCCCTTCATCTGTCCATTCGCGTATTTCGTGCCAACCATCAATGCCGTCCCCAAATCATCTATCCAAACAAATGGACCATATTGTTACTTTGAAAGCCGCCTCATCGGACGACTATGATGACTATGGCTGGTCGAAACTTTTTAGAGAACATTAAATCCCGCCTTTCCACTTTTTATTTGCAAGGAAACTCCCTACTGCATGATTTATAAATGGTAAATCAACTTGGTATATCGGCTCCAAACTCGTAAAATACAGAAGCATTCATTAAGAACAGTATCCGCTGTGCGTATTCAGCTGAAAGATACCCACAAGGTAATTAATTGGATCCAATCAGTGACCCTTAACTGCAATTACCCGAAGCGCTATCCGAAAGGCGTCGCAAAAATGAAGGATAGTGTCGACTACCGAAGCTGATGTGAGCTGAACTCAAGATCAATCTTGTTCCATTTTCTCCATCTTCACCACAAACTGAATGTTACGAGTAAGAGAATTATGAGTAAGGATACTGGGTATAGGTAGGAAGTAGAACATATTCAATGTGGATAAAATAATACTCACACGACCTTCGTTCCTTCTACATCACCCAGGAATCCCCATGAGCGAGCGTCAAAAGGGTACAAGGTGTAAAATTGTAACTTATTGGTTTCTATCGTAGATAAATCGATTCTTTGGACCTCGATCAATCTCATCTCTCTATCGATAATTGACGGGGTAACTGCAATGCCAGTACCACAAGCAAGCACGCATTGCATGGCGCTCTACAGGGTCAATAATGGATAAGGAAAATAGATCATACTAGGTAGGGCTTGGCATGGGTCTCTCAAAAGGCCTACTTCCCAACTACGGATATTCACCAAGACAATATGACAATTCCCAACTTTGACCACCATATCTCATTGCATTACCTGCTATATTACATGCAGGCAGACAGACATTCACCGGTCAATAAATCCACAATCCCATAAACATCACCAACTTTCCGATTGTTGGTTCTAACGCCGAGCTTACATTTGTACGTACAATAACCCTATGGTGCAACATAACTTTACCAGCCCAGCAAATACACAATCCAGCAACCGTCGTCTCATCCATCCATCTCATCCCACCATTGACATGAGATTGGTGCGAAATACGGCGGCACAATCAGCCGCGTTTGTTGACGTTTAATTCCTCATCTGATTCGCACTTCTCTTAGGATGATGAATAGATGAATGGTATGTTATGCGCTGAGATAATATAGTGGTGCATCAGGTAGGCATATAATGGTACCTATGTACATGTGCAGTAAAGTACCAGGCCATCTACTTTTCAGTGCTCTAAGCCTGACTATTCCTACAAAGTACAATTCACACGAAGTCTGAGACCAGTAAATCTCCGAAAATAGCCAGATTTTGCCAGTTTGGTGTATGGTGACGGTCAATCGTGAGATGAGGAGAGCTGTATCAACTCCTGCCTTTACCACAATCAGACAGTCTGGCGATAGAAATGTTGGAACACTAAGCGGGAGATCGCTCCACGGGATTCGTGAAGGGATTCGAAGGGAATCTAGCCTTGTAGCCTGTAGGTACAGTAGCACCTCTGTGCAGCCTTACGAGTGGAACCCCTTCCCACCACTCTTTGGCTTACTGGGGAGGCCTCTCCGTGTGACTTTTCTGACGGTGATTGATGGAGAGGTCCTGGTCAGAAGGTTGGAAAGGTGGAGATACGGATGAGGTACAGTATGAAGGATAGATCTCTTTCTCAACAAGGTAAGGTATTTGGAGATATGTACCTAGTATGCATGGTAGTCATTGGGATTCTGCGGTCAATGAAATATGTCGAATCCATGTCTAACCCTATACAAAAGCAGAACAGGAAAAAGAAAACAACTAAAAGAAAAACATGGAAATCGCAACGTGGTGACGGACTAATCTACAAATCATCTAGTAACAGCAGCCAAAAACTGCTCTCCCCCCAAATTTCTTACCCAGTTGGGCTGAAGCAAGACCTTACTAGGATTATAGTGGGGTGTTTTGCATAACCCAGAAACAGGGTTGGAGGTCTCGACATATCCTTTAAGCCTGACAAGGATCCTCTAAAGCATTCCACCAGAAAGCTCCATTCACACGCCCCCCATCTAATCTAGTCATGTATCGCATTGCCTCCTCATCATTACCATACTAAAACTAAAAAGGGCAAAAAGGAAATATCTCACGAGTATTTGGGACTGACTTGCATGTCCCTGACAGTCTCTTCCACATGGATGCCAATGGATTTACCTTACATACATACACTTTGCAATGCTCCTGCATGCGCGTAAGATCACTTTGCTGACAGTTACTTCGGTTTGTTTTGGTTTTATCGTCCTCGATTCTACTAAGTAATCTTAGCGAAGAATCCGTTAATCATTATTCCATATCGAGGTACCCGGTTCCAATCTCTACTTAAGCCTCCTTCTTCCCAACTGTGTTTGTCCAGATGCATACCTCATCTACTTCATCATATATATACTCCCATCTGCACCTCCTTTCATTCATTACTCTCTCAGCCTCCAATATTTTGTCAACACCCCGTCAATTGTGAGACGACTTTACAGGAGAGATCACGAGACTCAGTTCACCATTCGTCCATCATGCCCGTCGTATCTGAGCCCATCACGGGACTAACTAACGCATACACATATGGCTTCTTCTCCAAAATACCCACCCCCTACCTATTCCTAAGCGGGGTCTTTCTTCTTTGCGTCACAATCTTCATGCGGAGGAAACGCAGTTCCACGACAAAATTACAATATCATTTCCCACCAAGTCGTCCCTCTACCCCTCTTCTCGAAAAGTCCGATGTGAATATCTTTTCATACATGGATGAAAACCCAAAATTGGATGCCGACAAACTCGCTCTCTCAAGAACCTCCTCGTCTTCTTTCGACTTCACCACCTCCCCCTCCCCCTCCTCAATCTCCAGCTCCCCCAAAACATTCTCTCGTCTCCCGCCACCACCTCCCTTCACACCACCCTCGCCCCTCAAACCTCTCCCCTACTCTCCCATCCACGGAGGCGGAAGCGGATCCGCGCCCCCCACCGAAATACCCCCCCGTCGTCGCTCCTACACCAAGCCTCCCAACCCCCTCACCAACACCCCTGTCGTGAATGGCGAGATAATTTCCGGCGATGGCTGGCGTCGCCACACGCGTGTGTTCGGGGGCGGAGTATGTGAGGCGTGTGCTGAGAGCGAGAGGAGAATGAGCGCGTGACTATATGAGCGGGGCTTGAAGAATAGTAATCTGAAGATTTCGAAAGGGGATGGAGAGGCAATTGAGGGAGCCTGGGAACCTGTTGCTATTGATGGGTTTGAGAATGGGAGAGCGATGATTTTGGAAGAGGACGGTGAGGATAGTGGCGAGCGAGAGATGAAGTGGATGAAAGAATGAGGTTGGATTCGTCGTTCATGTGAAAAGAGCGGAGTCTTCAAGATTTATACGCAGGTGCGGGGATTATGCAGTTGCATCACAGGTGAAGGGAGTGATTTCACGTGATTTGTGAAATCAATGGGATGAGATCTTCATGGCAAAGCCATCAAAAAGAGAGTAGGAAAAAGAAAAGGTAGGGAAAAGGCAGAAAATCGTGGCAATCAAGATAAAAAGATTCGAAATGGATGACTGTGTGCATTTATCGTCTATCATCTCCTAGGTATTCACGGGCGTTAATTGATAGGTCACCTGCGAAGGAGGTTTGCTTTGGATTTACTTGGTTTTGCTATGGAAGGATGGATGGAAGTTATTTACTATGTCACTAAAAATACGTTGCTGGCGAATCCATCATGGCCGCTTAGATAATTTTGTACTGTGGATGGATAAGGATGTATGAAGTTAATGAAAGCAAAATTTCTCTCGCCACCTGGTGTTCAACGTGTATAAAAAGATATTTGGAGGTCGAGATTGTTGGTAGATCTAGAAGTACTACAAATGTGTTTATTCCTTATATTAGTAACTTTAAAGTAAGATGGATTCATAAAGATTATACGTCAATCTTGGAACATTGATATGCGCCGATCGTAACTTATGCTTCTTATTATCTAATCTACTTGTACAATCCTTCATTCAAGACTTTGTACCACAAATGTCCTCCCCTATTCAACGCCACAAGGTTTGCTTAAAGATTCTCCTCCTTAGTAATACACATTCCCGTCATATTATCCAATAAATAAAACGCTATGTAAGAAGTATACTATAGTCAGTAGCATAAAAGACCACGCCATGCTGATGAAAAACATGCAAGTAATTTCAAAGTCCAAGATACAAAGTACCTAGAACTTACTCGATAGCACTCTCAGATACCATCCCATTTGAGCCCATGTTGGCTACACTTGAATTTCTTTGCATTGCTTCTTGGCTTTCTTTGAATTTCTGCCAACCTTCAGGATCATTCTCAATGAGTCTCTGTCGAAGAATGCTAGCTTCGTTGTTTAGCTCAGCTATCACCGCATCTGGGCCTAGGGTCTCTATTTTGTTTCTGATGTCTTCGCCTTGGAGGTCCTCAACCATAGACCTCAAAAATTGTAGATGTGCTGGTTGAATTTCGTGTCCCGTAGTTCCATGTAATTTGTCCTCGCTTTCTGGTTTAATAAGATTACGACGAATTTTCTGCCCAAAACGATGCATCCTGCCTTCTTCCTGTGAAAGTGCTTTGGAAGCCAATGAGACATCGGAGTTGTGACGAGATAGGGTGGGGCGGATTCCACCCTCGTCGTGCCCTCCCTCTTCATCGGATGGTTGATTGTCAGCCAATATTGGTTCGGGTTCAACGTCTGATCCTTCGTAATCAGTTTGGAGTGAATGTGCATTATCCATTAAGGTTGTTTGCTCCATATCGGGTAATGATGGTGATAAGCGGGTCTCGGGAAATTCGTCTTCAAATCTTTTGATCATATTTTGTAATGTATGATCAAGGAATAGTAATCGGTCTGATTTGTGGTCAGTTGAGTCAAGGTACATTTGCAAAACAATGGAAAATTCTTACTGTAATTGTGGTGATCACTGGCCTTCGACTCCTTGACTAGAGCAGGTTGTAATCTAGCCCGAATCTTCCTGGCACTTCCCAATAGATTCTTCGACATATCCTTGGCTTTGCCACCCTTCACAGGTTTGTTCGGGGTGGCCGAGCTGCTGCTTGGTCTAGATAATTCGGAGATAGCTTGATCCATTGATGGCCTCCTAGAATCATTGCCTTTGTTTCGTAAACAGATACCTAAAGCTTTGACCACACCTGTCCCGCCAATCACATAATCTTCATCAGGAGCTGGCTCATCATCATCATCATCATGATTCTCTTGGACTCCTTCCATGTGCCCCACAATGTGTAACAATACTTCGGGAACTGCGACGTCTTTTCCGTTGGCAGCTGCATGGGGATCAGAGATTGCAGCAACAGCTTCACTGATTTCTGCAACTGGACCGCGTTCCATGTTCCACAGACAGTAAGCAACGACTTGCTTGGCCAAGGCCCTGACAATTTCGGACGAATCGTTTGACGGAACTTCAATATCAATACATACAATTGACTGGGAGACTCGGACCGCGGCCATCAACGAGGCATATAATGCACAAGCCTCTTCCTGACTTGCTTCGTCTTTCGCATTTGCAAGAGCAGCTAGTTGCGTATTTTCCATAAGAGTCACATGCGCAAGACTGGGGCTCTCCGGTAAGATTTCGGCAAGGGCGATGGCTTGTTCAGGAGTCATGGATACATTAGTCAAATGTATCCGCTTGAGTTGAGGCAAACGTGGTAAGTATCTGTGGTATGTCAGCCAATGATGTCCTGCACGACCGTACTTGTAAATATTATGAGATTAAATTTAGCAAAGCTGAGAAGATAATCAACTTAAGCCTTGCAGTGTAAGTTGCTGACATAAGTGAAGCAAACTACTGGTCGCGGTACGAGACCGTAAAAATAGAGCAACTATATCCGACACCGTCTTCATAAAACCAAATTGCCATTCAGAGCTTAATGAAATCGCGCAGTTCACCTTGCTAAAGCGCTCAATCATTTCTCGTTACATGGGATCGACGGGAAACCGTAGGGCTAGATACAACAAGGATTGATATTATGGATCACCACGTCCAACCATGCAGAGATTACTAATCTCTGCATACCGTAATGTTATGCGAAAATCAAAGCAAAATAATGAACATACCTGCGCAGAAGAGAAAGTGCACTGGGATTTGACTCGAACAGATCATGGTTTTGTGATAAATCGATGAACTTGAAGTTCTTCAGCTTTGCCAGGGCTGGGAAAAGAGGCCACAGCGAATCCGGATTAAGGTTACAGTCTGCCAAGCTCAAGGCGTAAATTTTGTTGTCTTCGTCAAGGGCATTCGCAACGATCTCCATAGAATCTTTGAGATCATTACCAACAAGATCAAGAGCTTCGCACTTGCCAAATTTTATCCATCTAGCAACATGTTCCATCCCTACCGACGTAATCCCATTACCAGCCAGACCAAGTCTTCGTAAGCCCGATTTTATAATTCCATCAACTAAACCATCTAATTGCTCGCTGTTGATGCCACAATGGCCCAGGTTCAAAAGTTCGAATTCTGGACCAGCGAGTCGATCTCCAATAGCCTTGGATAATAAGCAAGACACTTCGTTGCTCGTGTGACTCGTGTTACTATCCGTTTTCTTTAGATGCCCAGAACCGGTCGTTGGTGTAGTAGTATCCTGGGGGAAAGGAATCCTTGACAAATCCAGAACCTTCAATGACCGGCACATGTTAATAAACAGGGCAATATGCCGCCAACCATCTTTACCAATCTTGTTATTGTTTTTAAATACTAGCGATTCGATTATACCACCTTGAGGATATTGGCCCACTTTACGAGTGTGAGATTTCCTACCGTATGTTGGTAACTTGGCAGCCAAAAGACCAGCCAAAATCACACGAACACCTTCATCAGTAAGTCCACAATTTTCCATTATCAGTTCTTTCACGGGAACCACAGCTAAGTAATCTCCCAAGGTGACAAGGTCTGGTAATTGTAGCCAATAACCAGATAGATCCAATTTGGCAACAAGACCAGGCATTGCAGCCGTCGCTACTGAGGCTGTGAGCTGCTCAACAATTCTCTTCAATATTGGCGTTTCTCTCAATTGACAGCATCTTCTATATATTCGAACAGGGTCTGTGGTAGGCGAAGCATGGGTTTTTGGAGTGGCGGTATTGGAAGTGGGTGAGAGTGAACTGTCACTTTCATCAATCTTCAACTCAACTGGGATTGTACCATTTGCCTCAGCAAGCCTTCGTTTCTTCTCTTTTCTTGCTTTACGCTCTTCTTCGCTACGCTTCTTCTTCTCTTTCTTTTTTGTATTGTCTTTTTCAATCGGTGGGGAGGATCCTGCAGCCTCTGGTGTATTTTCTGAGGCCTTTGGCTGAGCACTTTCGGTGAGCTTTTCATCAGGCTTGCTAACATTTGTTTTCGAAGTATCGTCTTGTTCCATCTCGGAAATAGAATTGTTCGGATTCTTCAACGCAGCGCCTTCTCCCTTTTCTTTGGATCGCTTTATCCTTTCTTTGTTTTTATTATCGATTTCATCGGACTCTTCCTCGTCCACATAACGGGGACCGCTGGCTATCTCAACATCTACACAGAAAGCTACCCTTCTTAGTTTTGACTGTTCAAGCCCAGATATGGGGCATCTTTCCCGGTGATGATCGACGTTCAGAACCTTTCTTTCGCACAATCCATGATGGCCTTTGGCTGATCCAGACAATTGCCCACCTGAAGATGACAGCCTCCGCAAGGCACTCTGTAAGAAGCTGGGTCCACTCCGCGGAGGCGCTGGAACGTAAGGTGCATCGCCATCATCCTTCACTCCATGTACTAGCACCGCGTTTTTGGGCGCACTTGGTCCTGCAGGTCTTTGTACCGGAGGTTCTACAGGAGAAGCTGCCGGTGAAGTACTGGGAGATATGCTCGTATGGCTGGAAGAAGGTGAGCCCGAGAACTTTGAGGATATGCTCGATAGCCACGAGTTTCTGCGGGACATATTAGGTGATGTAGATGCTTTAGGTGGTGTGCCATTTGTCGTCACGATCCTTTCCGAGGAGGTATTTCTAGATACGCCCGGTCGATTTGGAATCGGCTGTGGAGTCGTTACAACTTCGGGCTCGTTTTCATTCTTTGGAGGGGTAGAGCCATTCTGTGGGGGCGGACTTGATTTTCCTTGTGAACCAGACGCATTCGGAACCATACGAGGTCGTTTTGGATCTGTTATAAGTAATTCATGTTAGTCGCACACATAGCTGGCAAATGTTCCAATACACCTCAATTTTCCACTTGAAGTAATGCTTGAACCAACCTTTGTTGCTTGAGCTGTGTGTCATCCAACTCACATCCACGCCAGTCATTTGCTCCATCATGTAAATAAACCTTCAAGGTATCTCCTCCGGTTTGCGAATTGTCAGAAAATTTCTCCGAATTGATGTCGAGGAAATGTTCTTTCAAAAATCTTCGCAATTATCGCAATCAAGATTTGTTATCGCTTGTTGATGTCTCGTAATATGTCTCGTTGCTGATGTGAGCAGTTTCTATTGGTACAAATCCATGATCGTGTTTGTGCCACAAATGATTGTGACGGAACGGTGAATGAATTAAAGTGTTGAATAGTATGGGTATATCAGAATCAAATGCCACAAACCACCAAGTAGACTATAAATTGCGTTGGCGATTTGCGATAGTGATCAGACACCCACTCACATAATGAAGCAATGAAGTGGAGCGGTGGAGAATATCGTCATGTGTTGGAACTTGGGGGTCCTCGTCGGGGTTGGTGCAAGTGGATTTAAGTTCGGTACCCAGCCTCGGAGATTCGATGTGATTCGATCAATCTGTGGTACGATAAATCACAATCCACAATCTCCTGAGCACTGAACAATGAGCAATGATGCAAAAGAGAATATAAAACAAGTTATGGGATGAGGAAATTCATTCTTGCGATGAGGTTTCAAAATAAAATGGCGTGGTACGGTTGTGGGGGGAGGTCATAATGATGAGAGGGGGATGAAAATGCTCATTCTGATATCTGGGCTCTGATAAGGTTCCCGGCATTGTGCTGAAAGGAGTTCTGGAAAGTTCAGAGTAAGCACTTTAACTAAGGTGTGATTCAAACACAGAGGCGAGAAGATATACTCCGTACGCAGACAAGGTAGCCAGGGACAACGCAAAGTTAAAACTTTTCCGTCAACTGTTGTTTACGGAATACTAAAGATACATTGGTTCATCATTCATCAAGATAATAAGTTCTAGAGTATCGAGGGATTATCATTTTTATCGCCTAGCTAGAAACTCCATATCCGAAAATTCAATTTGAAAATTTACTTCAATTCGGCAATCTTGGCCTTGACTCTCTCGCGCTTCTCGTCCTTGGTCAACTTGCGTCCCTTGAACTTCAAAGACTCCTGCTTGTACTCGTCCTTGGATTTCTTCTCTCCTCCCTCAACCTTCTTGAATGGGTCCTCACGGATAGCCTTGTGGGCCTCTTGGTACAACTCCTCCAATCCGTCGGCCTCTATTTCATCATCAATGTAACCTTGGAATTGGGACTTGTAACGCTCCTCATCATCATCGGCGAGGGTCTCCATGTACTCAGCGACGTGTCCACCGAAGATGTACTTGCGGAGGGTCTCGGCATCGAGCTCCTTGCTTTCGATGTCGTAACCTGGGAAACGGTTCTCGGAGTGAGGAACGAGGATACCACCATCGGAAGCACCCTTCATGGCACCGAAGATACGGGCACCAGTGGAAGTGCGGTGAAGACCAACGTCAAGGAAAGCCTTGAATGGACGTCTCTCCTCGTCACCAGCAGCCTCGGTGAGTTGGTACTCTCCATTAGCCTCCTCAACACCGGTGAAGTCCTTGTCCATACCGAGCTTCTTCAAGACACGACGGGCGATGAGAAGACCAGTGCAGTATGCGGCGGCCCAGTTGGTAAGACCGTGCTCAATACCGTAGGCCTTGAGCTCGTGGGAGTATGCGGCGCAGAAAACCTTGTCACCAGTGATTTCGGAGGTAACGATTTGCATGACGATATCACGGTTGGTGAATCGGACAACGAGACGGTATTTTGGCGCATTGTACTTGTTCTTGGCTTGGGTGATAAGACGCTTTCTGGCGTAGTAATCGGTCTTTCCGGAACGACGGCGCTTGTACTTAGTCTGGTAGCGACTGATTGATTGTTAGAATGCGAAAATTGGATTGAGGAAAAGGAGAATTGAGCTCACCTATAGTACGCGGAGTTCTTGACCAGCTTGGTGAAAGGCTGTAAAAATTCCAAAAGTCAGCAACCTTCAATTTCTCGAAGCATTTTGCTATTTGACTTTGCCAGGATTCAAGGATCTTGGGGCTGTAAATGCCATGATTGCAGATATACTGCAATCGAAGTATTTCAATTTTAACTCACCATCTTGTTCGATTGACCGCACTACTGGATTATGAATTGTCGTTGGAGGTGGAAGAAATCAAAAAGAGAAAATTTCGAAACATCTTCAATTCTTCAATTTCGAAATTAGTGGGTTCGCTTAAGTGTGCGGATGGTGGGGGACGAAGCTTATCACGTGATAACCCTTGACGCCCTCCGCATTATCTTTCCGGGGATGTGGTAGTCAACCTTGGAAATGCTTTACCTCCCGAGGTCTTGGGACAGTATGTATTAGGTACTAGGTAGTTACAAAATTGAATTGTTTCATTCATTCTGTGGTATTATATTATGGTCAGAACTCAATGTGTGAACCTGTGATTACTAGCCCAATTCAATATCGCCATCGACAATGCAGCTCTCAGGGTTTTCGAGCATCGGTATATCATCGAAGAGAATGCAAGCAGATATCATAGAGTGCATACATTGAAATTGTCGTTATTGAGGTTGTTTTCCATGGGCTCTATGACATTATACAATACACAAGATTTGTTATCACAGCTCACTGATTAGAGCAAAAATGAATGCCACATGTTGATTGTGAAGCGTTTCTGGAACTGCATACTTGTTAGCTTTCCGAGATTTTTACATTGATACTGAATTCCGCATAGGCTTGCAATCTATTCTGTTGGTATCAATTTTGAACTCGAACGCTTTCTTATCTACTGCAGTTTCGGGTTCTATTGAAACTCAATAACATCCATCATTCACTTCTCTACTTCCTCTCATTCTTGTCCCCGACTTCCTCTTGGGAGACTTTGTGCATCATATCAAAGGGATTGCCATTAATAAGTATGAGCGATCCTTTCGCTTATTTGTTTGATCGAATGTTAATCTTACAGAGCAGATGAATTTAGAAAGGTAAGAGTGACTTTGACTTACCTACCTTGGTATTGACTTTCCGTTCATTCTAACCTTTGAGTCCTAAGGGGAAGAGAAATCGTGGTGCAACAATAAGGCCAAGTCTTTATAGAGGCCCGGTGTGAATCGTTTGCGCATTGAGAAGTAAAGGCAAATGAACAGACTTAGAGATGAAGGACTTTGGGTATAGAACTACCTAAGTCCCTCTCCATGGAAAGAGTCGATCAAAATCTCCCTTCAGAAGACAATCCACTTCTGGAGTCCTCCCAAAGTTACCCCCTCTATTTAAATACGAACGCACTCCGGGAGCAAGCAATCAGAGACGAACCCAATATCTTCGTGAGTTGTAACGGAACTTTGATTCCAACCTAGTTTCCATTTTGCCACAACCTCCTGCCGTTGTTGAGCATACCAATGATATTCACAAAGATTGTTTTAGATTCCAAGTCGTCCTCTCAGAATTTGGATTGCAAACATTCTAGACACAACAGTATCTACAGTATCTAAAAAAGCTTGACCAACGTACGGAGGAAGTCATTAGGCGATCAAAATGAGATGGGCTTTCCCCCCCAAATCCAAAAGAAAAACTTCCATTTTTAATTAGTATATGCGATACGATGATGGAATTCCATATAAATTCTCTGAAATAATGATAGCATAGGTAAAGTTTGATACCTTTGTCAGCTACAATGATAGAATGCAATGCTGTGAAATCAGACGTGGTGACGATTAGATCTTGTCTTCGCAAAACACTCACACGTGATCACGAGAGAGACGAGAACCATGCTCAGTATACCCCTGCAATCTCGATTTGTTTGTTTACATGACAACACAGAAGGTTTATGCGACGAAGACCATTGAAAGTTAAAAACACTTCTCTCGACATTAGTTGGCCCATGAATACATCGAACACATCTTCCAGTATTTCTCAAGGCTCATACCTGATAATTGTAGTTCGAGCCAGCAAACATGGATGCAGATAATCTGCGCACTGCGTCCCTATACATAAACAACCAGCTACTTTCTCGCGGGCTTCTACGAAATGGACAAACAATTGACTTTGCGCGCCCGCATAAATCAGAAGAGGGACTAGATGTCACCATGGGGAAGATAATGAGTGTGGTGAATGATCTGATTTTGAGGAGAGATGTAAGTATCGCAAGCGCATTTCAACGTCGAGTTATTGAAGGGAAGAGTCAAATTGACGAAAATTTAATAGCGCGATTCTCAACAACGAGAAAACCTCTCACAAACAATTCGAGCTTTGCGCGCTGATACCTTGCGGTCAACAACTGATATGGAGAGACTTGCGACAAAAAACACAGAACTGCAACGGAAAGTTGGGATAGCGGATGCGGCAGAACGAGCTTTGAAAACACAATTGAGGAGTGCGGAGCAGGCAGTTAAGGGGTTGAAGGAGGATATGGCGAGGATGAAGGTCTTGGTGGGGCAGACCAGGGCACAGTGTGCGAACGAGGTCAGAAAGAAGGAAAGAATTATTGAGGGAATGAAAAGACATGTCGGTGAAGGTGGAAGACCAAGGGGTAGTGGGAAAGCTGTGGGTGTTGCAACTATTAACGTAGTCGCAGGAGTTGGGGGTGATAATGGGAGTGGGGCAGGAATGGGCACGGAGGATGAGGGGTATGATCTAAGAATGGAGACGAACGAGTTTTTGACAGAATTGGCCCGGGGACTGAGTGATGAAAACGAATCTTTAGGAGGTTTAGTGAGAAGGACTATCGAGACATTAAGGACGGTTTCTGGTTGTGAGAAAGAGGAGGAACAAGAAGGGGGAATGGTTGTACAAATGGAGGGTTCCTATGAACATCTTGCTTCCGAAATGGAATTTGTAATTGAACATCTACGGACAATTCTGACAAACCCATCGTTCGTCTCACTGGAAGAAGTGGAGGTTAGAGAGGAAGAGATCATAAGGTTACGAGAAGGGTGGGAAAAGATGGAGTCCAGGTGGAAGGATGCTGTCCATATGATGGATGGATGGCGTCATCGAATGGCTAGGAGTGGACAAACTGTCAATATTGAAGAATTGAAGATGGGATTAAGCTTGAGTCCTTTCAAACCTACAGCAGATCCCAATTACGAGGTCCTTCAATTATCGATGGTGCAGGAAGAGGATGAGGATGAATACGAGGATGAAGGCGATACACAAGCAGATATCGATGCCTTGGATGATTCGGGCATCGACGGTCATGCGGAACCCGAATTTGATGAGGAAGAATTGAGTGATGCTGAATCTAGTATTTTTGAAGAAGAACCCGAGGAAACAAGGGAAGAGGAAATTGAAGCCGAGGATGAAGAAGAAGAGGAAGAAGAAGAGGAAGAGGAAGATTATGATGAGGTCACCGAAGACCAGCAACAACAACAATCAGCAGATATCACATTCGATACAGTATCATCCCTACCCGGAACGCCACCTCAGATGTCTCCCCTGCGCGAAACTACTAATGGTAACCGAGGTAGCCCCGAAAGACCAAGCCCCAAGAGATTTACCACTATTATCGAAGAGAATACTTGGGATCTTTTACAACTCGAGCAACCTTCATCTCGTTCCAGATCCATGGCGACCCCAACACCTAAGCATCATCTCAGAAAAGAAAAGAAAGATGAAGTTACAACAGCACAGCTCTCCGTTCCACGCACCGACGAGAATCCCATCCCCAAAACTCCAATTCCAACGCTCTCCGCCCACTCCTCAACCAGATCTTCCACTAGATCCTCGGTTGTGCGAGAGACTAGAGCCTCGGCTGCAAGAGCAGCTTCAGCCAAAAAACCTGCTTATTCAACGCCCAAACCAAAAGCCACCCCCAAAGTTCAACTCCAGCCCATTACATCCGCAAGCCGCTTACCTCGGCCACCCCATATACCGCCTCAACAAAGCCCTCTTACTATGGCTAGTATAGCCGCCAAACTAGCCGCATCTGAACGTGAAGCAGACGCCGCAAGAGTCAAAGCTAAGTTGAAAGCTGCAAAATTGGCACGCAATGCTGCCACTACCATTACCAGCACAATTGCTCCACGATCTAGAAGTCCAACTAAGAAAATAGAACCGGAGGTTTCAAAAATCATGCCTCCGCCATCTTCGCCTATTAAAGAGGAACCGATCAAAAATGGCGGCGGCAGTAACACAGCTACGAAAAGCCCAGAAAAAGACTTGAGTGCTGTGTCTAGTAGGAAAAGAAAAGTGAGGGCAAGTAGGGATAGAGAACACGGAAGAGCGGCGAGAAGAAGAAGTACCTTGAGCCCTTGGGAACTGGAGAGTTTAATTTCAGGTGGAATAGGATCGCCGAGAAAGGAGGAATGATGTGCTTGAAGATGCACGGTGGGGCGTTACGGTATCGAGATTTTGTTGTTCCCGATTAATGAAGTTATGAAGGTGGGTTCACTGTATAGAGATATCTTGCTGGTATCCTGTTTTATAATACCAATTTTTGATGTTTTATCTGTACGTATGCGTGCTGGTGGCGCTTTGAATACCCGGTTTACACTGATTGTTTGTTTATTTGCTCTACTTCATAGCATTGTGAAGATGCATATATCTATCTCCGAATCTATCATATCTTCTTGCCGTATTTGTCTCTATCTCCTTCCTGATCCAGAATCTTCTACAATTTGACATCTCTTGCCTTCCCCTTAACCGCTATTCCAATTGGTACTTTCGGATGGTCTCCACTCAACTCCAGCCCGGTAATCTTCTCTAATTCCTCCACCGCCTCATACGCACGACCTAAGTTTACCTTCAGAGTGCGAAAACCGGCTGTCTTTGCAGCTTTGAGGTTCTCGCCTATATCGTCCAGGAAGAGTATATCTGAAGGGGAGAGGGGAGGAGCATTGGGAAATTTAGAAGAGTAGTGCTCACGCAAAGTGCGGAGCGTCAGGGCGTATATTTCTGGGGATGGTTTGCGCATGTGCACGTGTGCTGAGGATATAAATACATCGAAGATATCGGGGATGAAGAAATGAGATTTGGAATATGGATGTGAAGGAGGGAAGATGACGGTGTTGGAGAGAGCGCCCAGGGTGTATTTTTTGGAGGCTTTGAGTTTTTGGAGACAGGGATACATCCTTAGTTTATGTATTAGTATGGTGACTTTGATAATCACGGGTTGAGAAAGGGGGAAATACCAAGGATCAAAATCGCGTGAGTTATCCATCATAGACCAGAAGAGTGCTTCACCGTCAATTTGAGGTATGGGTGGAACAGTGGATGGGAGAGAATGTTTTTCTCGTACGGAGTTGTAGAAGCTGGTCCAGAAGGAAGGGTTGTGGAGGTCGGATGTGAATCCGGTGAAGAAGGTAGAATTCAGTTCTAGTTCGCCGCGTTCCAGACGGTGCCTGGGTGAGTGTTAGTGAGTGAGATGAGTAGATGTGGTGGATTTGGAGAATTTTATGGTAGGGATAGAGTCTACCGAACTACTTTGAACGGCTAGATAGAGAGATCGAAGAATAATCTATAGAACTTATGCTCACCAGAATCCGTTTGGTTTGTTTTTGGAAAGGGCATAGTTCACCCAGCCTGGAGGTATATTGTTGGATATCTCGAAATCGAGAATTGCTTGCATGGGGGAGAGAACCTAGGAGGAGTTAGATGTTGTATGAGATTAGAGCGAAGTAAAATAAGTAGAGAAATGGCGTATGATTGAAGACAATGAATCTCGACTAGAGACGCGTCGCTATCCTACCCAAGATATCCTATCTCATGGTGTAAATGCGCTTCTTTGTAGTATATCATACTTTTAGGGGATATCAGAGAAACTTCTCTTCAGCTCTTTTTCAGAGAGATACTGTTATCCCAATAGATATTGAAATCCTCTTCCGAGCACCCATCTCATAATCTTGAGTTAACACTCCCAAGGTTCAGGTGCAGCACCGCGATGAAACATAAAGGAATGATTACTAACGCAGACTCCCCCAATGTCAAACAAAATCACCTTTGGTTGGGTTTCTGAAGTCATCATGATCTCGATACTGTCCAAAACAAAGTCTATAGAATAATCTTCTTGCGACATTGGGAAGAGAGATGTTCTGGTGATATATTGGTTCACTAAACTCTATCGTAGACCTCGGCATCCGGGTGGTTTATCTAATCGCCAGTGCCGAAGAATACCCTTGGTATCATCCAATCATCTATGGCGTCTTTTTGGGACAAATAGTGACCACATAGTGACCAAATAGTGTATTAGAAACTATTAATATGCACTAAAAAGTTGGATCTTGGCACTATTTGTCCCACAAAGACTCCATATCACAAATTGATATCAATTCGCGTCCGTTACATCAAAGCTCAAAGCGCGACCATCCATCAACACTTCCTATCGGCAACTATACAGCTCTCCATCCATAATTCAAACTAGATAGGTAACATGCCTCCTGCTTATGATGAAGAGGAAGGAATGGGACCTTTAGAGAAAGGTCGACATCGTTACCAGAAGAAGAACTATCAAGGCGCATTAACTGCATTCGCAGAGGTATGTCACGTGCCAGTCATCTAGATCAGTATCAATATCGATCACTGACTTTATATCACGATATAGGCTGTGAAAATTAGTACTGGTTATCTATTGCTCACTGCTTTGGATCATCGCGCTGCTACATATGAGAAGTTGGATTTATTGCAACCAGCTCTTAAAGATGCGAAAGAAATGCTCGAACTGAAACCAGAATTATCTAAAGTGAGTTTTCTTTGCCTTGAGAATTGCTGCTTCAAAAGTCCTGATTGAATCTCTAGGGATATCTTCGATGTGGGAAAGTTTTACAGCTTAAAGGGGAGCATCAACTAGCCTTGAAAATCTACGAGCGTGGCCTCAGAAAGGTCAGAGTCGATACTGACAAAGATCGTTTGGTAAGTTTTACCATTCTTGCTGGAATTTTATTGCTATGTTAACATATCGAGTTAAGACCCTCCAATCTATGTTCAATAAATTACAAAAGTCACTGGCGCCTAGTAAAACTCTAGATCCGCTCTCATACCTACCCATTGAATTGGCAGAAATGATAGCTCAGCAGCTTAGCATACGAGAACGAATGTATGTAGGGAAGGCCTTCTTTGTCGATAATTGCTAACCACAAGAAGGATATGTTTGAGTGTGAGCAAGTCATGGAAGCGAGTATTGGAATCTTCTCACAAGCTATGGACAACCTTAGACACTAGCATTGCTAGAAGAGGCCTCTCTCAAAAATCTTTGAGGGCATACCTTAGGAGATCAGATTACACCGTCGATGAAGCTATTCTTAGGTACGATACTATCGACGCCGCAAAATTGCAGTATCTCATCAGGGCATGTACAAAGTTGCAACGCCTTACAATACACAACAAAAATAATGCTGCGATTGGAGAGACCTTAACTTCGGCACTTCCCTTTGCAAAGTCATTGCAATATTTCAATTTGCAGATGTTTGAAATTTCTTTTCGATCCGTAGTCGAATCATTGCGGCATGTTCAAGCAAGTATTGTTGAGGCAGAGTTTATGGGAGTTCATCATACTTCCCGAGATGCTAGCTGTATGTGGCCGAAGTTAGAAAAGTTGCGCGTCTTGAGTATGTCAAATGGAATCTATATTCGCAGGATATCTTTGGTAATAATATTAACATAATTTCTTTTATGCAATGGTTCTAATACTTCCTACAGGGCAACCTAATCGAATCAATTCCTAATATTCAAACATTATCATTATCAGGATTTGACTTGCAAAGTCTCTCTCCATTGGACTTGGTTGGGCCCCTCAAGTGTCTAGAAGTTATTGAACTCACATCGTGTGATTTGAGAACGATTCCATTACTCCCTTCAACGCTCAAAATACTTCGTCTTCATAAAAATTTGCAGCTATCAAATCAAAAAGACAATAATGTTCTTTTTCCCTTCTTGGAAGTTCTCATGTGCCAGGAGACTGGACTCAGCGATGAATGGCTCGTTTCCGTTCTCAAAAATGCACCCAATCTCAAGCATCTAAGCATTGGAAGTCGCCTTGTCGAAGATTACACTATCGCGCACCACAATTTTCCTGTATGCGAAAACGTCGTGGTATTGAGTGCTAGCTATTTACAGTATGAAGAAAGAGACTTCATACGTGTGGTTGAAAAATTTCCAAATTTGGAAAAGCTGCATATCTGTGGTACAAAGATCACAGGTGTTGCTGTGAAGCATTTTGTTAATCAAGGAGTTCAATTCCTCGACGCAAGGGATTGCCATAAAATCAGCACGGATGCCATTGTATATGCTCGTGAAAAAGGTGTGGAAGTCAGATTCAGTTTCATTGACCCCATAACCGCGCCAATCTATAGAGACCGAATGATAGCCTTTTGAAGAGTGGTTGAACTCGAACTGGGCAAGGCAATCTCACAGACTGCTATGTCGACGGAGGAAGAAATCTGCGAGACAATTCGAAATCAAAGTAAGGCTCCAACAGTTTCTAGTTATAGGGTCAAACTACCTTTCATCATCATATAAGCTATAGTACGATTTACTCCCTCAATACAAGTCCATTGCCTTTGGGCCACATTAATACAGGATTAATATACGTACCCTGCTTTCTTGATGAAACCCCGATATCCCCACAACTTAAATATCCCACGTTGCCAACACCTCTCCCCATCTTATAATCATCTCCCCTCTCGAACCCCTCCATGCAAACAAGCAACCCAACAAACAAGCACCCAAAAAGCAAAACATAGATCCATCTCATCTCATCTCATCTCATTGTGCACAATCCACGAACTTGTGTTGTAATCGTTCGTTCGTAGCTTACCTAGGTAATCTAGCTTCGTCCGCTTCACTTCGCTCTTTCAATTTCCGAGAGGAGTTTTCGCGAGGGGGGTGGGGGCGGTGATGTGATATGATGTGATGCGATACGATGTAATGCCATGTACTAATAAACATCATTGTTAACATTTCTTCCATCGATACCTACCTACATAGCCATTCTTTATCTCTATTTCCGCAGACCTTTAGAGATACATTTTGAAGTCCCGTGGAGTTTGATTCTTGGAATGAGTCGAGGGTTCGAGTTTGGGTTTGGAGTGCAGTAGGATTCATAGATCTAGAGACGGGATGGATGGATGCATGGATGCATGGTTTCGGGAAATGTTTTGCTTTGGGGGAGGGTGGTGGGATAGGATGGTATGGCATGGGAAGATATGTATTTGTGTATACCTTTCCATAGGTACCTGCATAACGATTTTGAAGGCCCTGACGCATTCCAAAATCTTTCTCCCATCTCTTTCTTACATATCTACAATCATCTCGTTCATTAAAGGTATAAGAAAATGTGATTTCCCTTGGAGAGATTATCTAACCCGTGGAGCATTTATTGCAGAATCTGTTTTTGGAAAGATAGCAAGGTACCTAGGTTGCTAATGATTTCTTGATGTGGCTGTGGTTCTTACTCTTGAGTTTTGGGATTACTTGGGTTTGTTCTATCTAGACATGTAGATATAGTTTTATGCTTGTGTCATACAACGATTGTGATTGGGAGTGAAAGTAAATGGCATTTATAGGCTTTTGTCTTATGATTTTGTGAATGGGGTCATGATGTAATGGGATACTAGATTGTTATGGAGATATGTCTTTGATGATACTACCAGGTTTCTGATACCTAAACCAGGCTACAGTCTAAGAATGATAAATTCTTTATCACTGAATACCATTGGAATATTTGAAGCGTTTTTGAAATGTGTGAATTTATTTCAATCTTTTAAGATAATTACTTACGTCTAAACAGTGGAACTCCGTACCGAGTTTGCTACGCCGAACATCTGTTCATACTGAACTTTACCACGGTTCCCTCTGATATCTTCATATGCGTAAGTAGAATTAGAGATACCATTAAAGATAATCCAGTCAAGACACATTTATGCTCCGTCTCGTCTACTTGAGTATTAATCGTATTAATCTCTATATATGTGTGAATTCGACACTTGTTCTTGACTTACTAGACATTCAATTGACAAACTAGCTACTCGGGAACTAGTATGAGAGTATATCTCTTCGTTCTAGATTTCCAAAGCTCGAATCAAGGGGGCTCCTAAAGTCGGGTACGAAAGGGAGTAGAACATTTCTCAATCTCAGCCATCTCATTCATGAAATTTGAGAATCTAATGGTAGAGAACCTTTTCAGTTGTCAAGACTTGCGATGTACAAAAATGTGATAAAGATTCTTGAAAGGTTCGGGTTAAATACGCTTGCTTCCCCTTTTCAATTGAAGATTTTCGATGATGAAACGTCTTGAAAAGATGTTACGTAACCGCTTTGCCCAGACTCTTCACTTGGATATCTGATCTTGGCTACACGAGGACAGAGATAAGTTATGTCAAATTGTAGCCCTTTAAGCATGGCATCCATGTTGTTCTGATACGTTGATCTTGGGGCTGATAAGTAGAAGCAAGATGGGTATTGCCATAGCACGCGAAAATTGGGAATGGAATGTATTGGAATGGAATTCTCGAAAGAGCAAAAGGGAAATCTTGAAGACATTTACCGCACTTGTGTGTGTATGTTTATGATGTAGCAATCTGTATTGCAGAACTGAAGACTACAGATGGCTGTCACCAGACTCGTAGGAATATGAGCGATTGGGAAGAGCAATTACAACTGCCGACATGGGAACACCCCGGACCGTTAGCATCACTTATACTCTCTCTAGGGAGTATCCGGAGATACAGTACAAAATTAGCTACAAGTAACGAACTAACGTACAAATAAACCAGGAACTAGCAAGTTGTTATCGACAAGGTGTTCGTAAACAATGCACGGATATCGGATGATTGTGGAACCAAATGAATGACTGATATATCAGTCTTGCATCTCAGCTCGAGGATATAGTTGAGAAAGCTGAATAGCTGGGCATCCGAATCCAAATACAGGAGACGACCGATATGCACATATGCCTTGATTCAATGCGCGTATGCAACGCTTGGTGCAATATATCGGGCTTGTCCTCAGAATCAAATTCGGACTTTGACATGTCTGAGGTGTTCTAGGCTTGCAACATCCGGCGTCTAGCTTCTGATGGATTTGGAAGTGTGGTAACATGTTCGGATGAGTCTGAATATCAGGCCAAATATTACATATGCGATGCAATGTGATGTGATGCACGACCAGTAGACCGGTTCGATGTAATAATCGGTTCTTTTCCGTTCTAGGATAATGGACTGGGGTGTGAAAGATCCCTGGTTGAGGACTGTGGCTGAATGCCGGCTCGCCGTTTCTTTCGTTTGAGCTGTCATGTTGTGGATCGCCGGTGGATCGTATTTCGCATGTGGAGGTAGGGATAGGGATAGGGATAGGGATATGCTGTTTGGGGAACGAGATCGTTGGTACAGGCAACGGGAGTCAGTAGGTTAGAGAGAACTTTGGGGAATTGTGCGCGCGAGTGTTGAGCAATCGATGAAACAAAACCATTCAGTCATAAGCAATTCGTATCGAAACTACCACTGACGAAATCTATTTGCAAGCGACAGAAAACGACAATACTAGAGTCCAAAATGATATCTAGATACCTAGGTAGGCAGGTATCTGGGGGTAATCAACCCGATTCCGTGCTCACATGATAGCTACGTATACTCGATACGGTTATCTTCCGTATTAACATTCGAATTATAAATTATCGAGGCAGCAGTTCTCATCTCGTCCAATGTCAATTGATTCCGAATGCACCTTGTCGTCAACTCTTCTCTCGTGACGAAATCTCGGAGTCCCCGTGATACATACATGACCCTAATATTCGTACTCCATACTCGTACCCACCTAGGGGATTTAGATGACATAACAAGTTTGTCTTACTGTACGGTGACGATATCATCATCCTCAAGCTTTGACAATTGAAATGTGGGTGAGAATGTGTGAATGGCTCGACGGGGTGCCAAAAAGAGGTGAGCAAACACTAAGTAAGTCACAGGTGAGCCACAATGAGGCAGTGCTAGACTTAGTTTGCATTGGTTTGCAGCGGGGATGCAAATGGGGCGTCGCTTCAATAGGTCGCCTTACGAGATTCGGGTTGGTTAGTGCGAGGCTAAATGATGTGGGTGCAGGAAATGGGGGTTCTTGCTGTGAGGCAGATTTTGGAATTTTGAATCATGTTTTTAGCTTTCGGAGAGAGCTTGGAAAAGGGTTTAGGAATGGAGACAATGGGGAATCCCACAAGTTATGGTTGGTTTGATGGAATCGAATGAATTGTATTGGAGGGACTCGGGCGAAAGAAAGAGTTAGAGTTTCATTTCTGATATCGCTGATGAAGACCTAGATCTGAATGCCATGTTGCAGTATCAAAATACAGCCAAGAGTCTGCCAATTAATGTTTCAGTCGCAAAAGGGCAATATCAAGCTAAGCAATTGATAAGTTTCAAAAAGAAGCTTTGTGTTTCAATTCGTACTCCACAGTAGCTATTCTAGAGTCCAAGATGACTCTTACACCGAAATCAGACGGCCGCAGAAGGATCCTAATGTCACAACCTGTAAGTCCACGGGTAGACAGGAAATATCTCCCTCGAGTCTTTCGATGCACAATCTTATTATGGTTGAGTGATGGCTTGAAATGTGGTGAGTAAAGTAGCCCCAGTCCAGCTGAGCAGAATGACATTATCCGAATATGGCAGAAGGGGGTATGTAGCTTGCTCTCGTTTCCCCTGTTGCGACGAAAATCCTTCCGATGGAATTCAAGGTCGATGGTCAGATGCGAGGTCGTTGTCGTTAACATCGACATACAATTTTATAAGTTTTAAAATGGGGCTTGATATGAGTCCTTAGGCACCATTGAGTGATATAAGTGATTGCGATATAAAATTATGGAAGGGGTCGTGCGAGAAGATGGATGGGTAGAGACTAGAGAAGGGGGGGTTAGATGATTGGCAATTTTACGGATGTATCATTTCGGTATACGACAGAGGTTCAAATTAGAAATACCTAGAATTGATAGTTACCTAGGAATAAGACCTGAGTATACAAGAATAACTTGAATGAAAGTTTAAAAAAGGAAACGAGAAACCGAGCAAACTACATCGTATAGTCAATCCCGTTGACACTACAGATTTTCGTGTACGAGCATCTAGCCGCCTACATGGCCATTTTCTTGTTGATTACGTACAGATGTCAATGATCATCTAGTTAAACCGGCTATTATGAAGATACATCATACATAGAATGGGGATATCTAGTTCTCATTTGTCCGGTAGTTGAAATGATGAAATGTTGATCTGACGGGTAAGTTATTATTACCTACTAGGTACTTGGTACAGACTGTACGTTTCAATCCCTCTCTCTCTCTCTCTCTCTGTCTCTGTGTGTGTATGTCTCCAACGGTTTCGATTAGATTATCCCATTTTGTCAAGTATCGGACATTCAACCTTCTTTGGGAATAATAAGAATTAATTGTTGATTTATTGGATGGTAAGGATCGTTTTTTAACCAATCATATTCTCTCCATTTTAAGCGAAATAGAAAAGACATAGCCATGAGCCATGTCATAAAATTCCAAGCTAGTGATTTTAGTGGGAATTTAGGGAAGAAAAAAAGCTGAATTTAGATTTGCTAAGCTATGGATTATAATGGATGGATATGGATATCCATGCCATGCTGACAACATGATGTTTTGATGTTTTTCCGATGGCTCTTGTTTCCCATCACTTCACCTCACCTCATCACGCCTTACTACACACTTACCACAGAACAGACCTTGAAACGATAATGCACTCCTCCTCCTCCTCATCTGCACAACAGTTCTTAGGGTTAGGGTTACCAAACAAACAATTTGATTGATCGACCAATCCTTTTCCAAGAATTGAATCTGGCAGCTCGTACCTTACTTGCAGTAGTGTAACCATGTCATCAACATGGGGTTTCAATAACTCGCGGCAATTTGTTACCTGTACGCGCGATCATCACACTAGATCCTCATCATCTTCCAAGTTCGTACTCCCTACTATTATCTATTATTGCACTGCTCGCATTTTCCACCCGGCTATTTTCATTACAATGAATGAATCTATTTCCAAACTCGTCCACCTGCCCACCGCTAGCTAATCTATACCTACCGACTGACCTGCGTTTGCATACATGATACATCCATCATTTATCCTAGCAATGCTTACCGACTATTCAATGTTGTTGAATGTCCTTCCCGATTGTTCCATCTCCGTCCCCTTCTCCATCACATTACAAATGCTGACCACTCACCTCCGTCACTAACCATTAGCTTACTCCGGCCAACTACCATCCTCTCGTTGAATGCTAATCCACATTGTCCATTTATTACACTTCGTAGTGGTCAATACACTTGCTAGACAATTAATCTTCACAAAAGCCTCCCATGGTACTTGCCGTTGTACACGACCTAGGACCTCTCGCCCAAGCCATGGTGGATATCTGTCAATGAACATGGTGGGTTTTGTTTTCCCTGCGCCGCCAAGCCTTGAATACACGTTCCACCATCTTATTCCTTCTTTAGCAACCTACTGCCATATCCCGGTATACCCGTCTTAACCTAAATCGATCTTCCGTAGATCAATAATCCCGACTTTTCGGAACTATCTGAGAAACAAAGTACTTGTTACTTCCTCGAGGCTGAGGCTTTACTCAGCGCTTTCAAGGTTTCTATTTCAGCCCATCCATGAGAGGCCCGGTTCCTTTCCACATACCTTGTCTCCATCGTTGTCATGGTAAGCCATCTCGTGGTAGGAGACCATCCATTTGGGACTTGGTTCGGGATATGACCAGGCATGACTTTCTATTCCTGCAAGTCTGTCTGTACTGAGGCAGGCATGCTTCCAACTCTCCACTGCGCCTACGACTCATCATATCATCCCATGTATAGGTTTCCTGCATGTTTGTTGACCTGCATACCTTACATGCAGGTTCATACCAGCCCATACCCACTGTTGCCTTATTTTTCCATCACGGCAAGACTCACTCATTCAAGTGGCAGAGTCTATAAGGCAGTCATGATCCTCCGATCAATGACTCCTACCTTCTTACATCACAAGCTTCATCATCTGTCAAGTTTAGACTTCCTTTGTCCAGGCATCATCTCCTTTCAGTCTGCTCGTTAATATATTTCATTGCCTCATTTCTCATTTCTCATTGCTCTCATATTTTTTATTGTCTCTATACTCAATCATAGTTACCCCTCTATTCGGAACCAAGGCTCCACTACGCTATATAAGAATTTCGAATTCGACAACTATCAAGACTATACTCGAATTATCATTCAAGATGTGCTATCTAGTGGTCGAAAGATACTCAGTCTGCCGCTGCCTCTACTACCAGCACAGCGTTGATATGTGCGCCGCATACGGTACACAAGGTCATGGAATTCAAGAGAGAACGGTGTTAGTTGGATATGCTTGCGACAAACACTCGACTCACCAAGCCTATCAAGATCCATATGCGCGGGAAGACTACTCAGACTCTGGCTATCACACAGCTAGTCATAGTTCGCATACCCACTCATCTAGACAACACCGCAGATGAAATATATTGTCTTCGATAACTGGCTATTCATGGCAATCGCGACCTCTTGTACGCTTCGAATTCGATCATTGGATTAAATATCTCTTCTCATTCCGCCGCAGAATTCCTTCTGCTCCACCATCCGAACTCTCACTCCTTTTCATGGGCCACAATCGAACAACCACCACCTCTGCGCCATGACCCAAATCGCATGCGACAATCTCTACTTCTGATACCCACCACCTCATACAACTATACAATTACGATCGAAGAATGAACACGCGCGATACCATGCTCTCGACGAAGTTATTGAAGGCACGAAAGAATATATATATTACAAAGAGAACAAATCTTCATTGGCTATCAATGGGGAACCTCTACAATCATTGAAGTCTTTGGCATTGTATAGTGGGCTTAATACGGCATGGCGCGTTGGATCCTATGGAGATTGGGCGTTGCGATTCTACCCAGACACTCTTGTTGTCTGTGATCATCTATTTCTTTTGTCACACTGATTTTATGCATTGGGAAAAGGGAAATATACCTGGTGTTTGGGAGGGAATTATCATATTGAGCTGGATTGTCTTTTTTGGGGAAAGTTTCTCGAGTCATTCATCAAGTCTTTGGATCTGTGATTCATACTTGGTTGATTGTCAAAGAGTCTCTTTTGTGTTCGATACCTAGGAGCTAGACTCCAAGCTCAGGCAGCAAAATCTTGTTCCAATAGATTGGACGAGAAGAATTTGGTCTTAGAGGCTGCGCCTACTTGGCTCATCTATTTGCTATGGGTTTTTCTTACAGTTTTCCTTGGGTTTATTTTTGTTTGGCTTCTCGCTTTTTCGTTGTTGTTTTAGAAAACACATGTGGATCATGTGTTAGAAGTCATGTATTCTACTCACAGCTCAATCCCAGGACGGATCATTCAATACTGGATATTGCAGGTATGAAACTTTTAGAGGGCTGCAGGGAAATTGGGATATTACCGCAAGAGAAAGAGGAAGAGGGGGATAGTAAACCGGTTTTTACTAGTTCGTAGAGAATCACGGATTTATGCATCATGGATTATGGATAATGTGGATTATAATATCAAATGGAAGGTTGGAGGGGTAAGAGGAGGAGAAAGAAGACCAGCGAAAGCAAAAGAAACAAGCATAGGAATAGGAATAAGAAAACAGAGATCTGATTTGAAATTGAGTCGGTTGATTGATGAAGGATATTCGAAATTCGAAAGACAGCCATAGATTTCTATTTCTAATTATCAATCAGCCACTCGTCTGTCTGGTATGCCCAGGTGTTTCTTGATTTCTACATTTCGTGATTTCTCCATTCGTCATACTTCTTGATTTTCGGATTTGACATTTCGAGTATGTACGTGTATGTGCATACATACATACATGCATGCATGCATGCTTTCTAGCTCATGTGATTTGTAATGCATGCACGGGGTTATGCAAGTGTGATTGATGGATTGATTGATTAATGATCGATGAGATGAGATGAGATCAGGGATGAGATCAGGGATGGGATGGGATTTGGGAGCTGCTTTTTTTTCTTTTCTTTCTTTTTTTTTGCCTTTGGTTGGGGTGGGGGCTTTGAATAAGGCTTTGGATGAGGCTTTGGATGGAGATGGGATTTGGAATTTGGAATTTGGAATTTGGGGGCGGTTCTGCGTGTGAGATTAAGGGTGGATGGATGGATGTGGTGTAATATGATGTGCTACAGTACAAGTGCACTTGAAGTGCAAGGCGGAGGGAAGGAGAGAGGGAAGGAAGGATTCTTTTTTCGTTTGGTTTTTTGAAAGAGGGGTGTGCTGTGCTGTACTGTGTTGTGTTGTGATAGATAGATAGATATATCTGTATATATGAGGTTTTTTGTAATTTTGTATACGCTAGTCTTTCTTTTTTCTTCTTATTTTTCTCTCTATCTATATTTCTATTCCGCTCTATTTCTCTCTGTTTCTATTTCTGTTTCTCTTTCTCTTTTGTTACTAAGTGATAGGTGATAGAGGGAGAGATGGAGGGGAGAGATGGAGGGGAGAGATGGAGGGGAGAGATGGAGGGGAGAGATGGAGGGGAGAGATGGAGGGGAGAGATGG
>PQXL01000289.1:0-49694 GCA_004916875.1 Botrytis galanthina
CTTTAATTATATAATAAAAATATATAGTAATAATAAACTAAATTGATTTGAAATATAATCATAAAAATTATACTTATTTTATATACTTTGATTAAATAATGGAATCGTTTAATTAAATATTAGGATTTATAAATGAAATGAAATAATAAATTATATAGTAATTATAATATAGGTAAGTCTAAAGAATGCTCTGTTGGATTATGTGTTATTATATAGGACGGTGAATTCCGTGACAGAAAGCAATTGAATGTTTGAAAGCAATTGAATGTTTGAAAGCAATTGAATATATAAAATCATTTGAATATTTGAAATCATTTGAATATTTGAAATCATTTGAATGTTTGAAATCATTTAAATATTGAAATCATTTAAATATATGAAATTACTTAAATATATGAAATTATTTGAATATTTAAAATCATTTCAATATTTAAAAGAAAGTGATTGTTTTAAATTAATTGAATATTTAAAATTAATTGAATGTTTGAAATTATTTGAATGTTTGATATCATCTAAATGTATGAAATCATTTCAATATTCGAATCTATTTAATTGTTTAAATTCTTTAAGTCTTTAAGATTATTTAAGTGTTTGAAATCATTTGAATATTTTAAGTCATTTAAATGTTTGAAATCGTTTGAATGTTTGAAATCTTTTAAATGTTTAAAATGCTTTGAATATTTGAAATTATTTAAATAATCCATATCTTTTAAATTAATCACTTCCTTAAAACTATTTAAATCCTTTAAATCTTTGAAATCTTCGAAATCATTCGACTTAATGAAACATTTGAATGATTCAGTCATTTTAAATCATTAAAATGTATGTATTTAGATGTGAATAACATTTTGAAATATGTATATTAGAATATATATTATGTCGATGTTCATGATTATATTATTTGCATATTTCACTGATTCAGTATCATTTCATTGGTCAAATTTCTCTATTCCAATTCATTTCGCCTTACCAGCGCTCAAGAATCGGTAAAGAATGCTTTCAAGGTTCTGAACAACCCCAAAATTATTGAAGGGATCTGAAAATAGCGGAGACCAAGACAACAAACTAAATCATAAGGAATCCATTCCATCCCTCCTATTTTTTTATTGACTTCAAGAATCTGAAACAGGGTTGCTTTTTTATTACCCTTTCTGAGCCTTTCTTCATATCTTCACCACTTCACCACTTCATATTCTGAGAGGAGAAGATTCATCCATCATTCTTTTCTACTTTGACTTCTTCTTATCCTCTCTTCAATACTAAGGTACCATCACTGGTATCTTATATTTTTGACAGATTCTTTTATTTCTGAATCAAAATAAAGAATTCTGAGTTGAACTACATTCCCTCTTTTACTTAGGTTGCCAAGGAGAGGGTCGATTCGATCTATCTGACCGTCCGTTCCTGAAGCCCACGGATTGACACCGCCATACGAGAATATACCTTTGAATCTTGGACACAACCAACATTCCTCTTTGGATCTATTTCTCATTCATCAAGTATTGATAAAATCTCAAAGATTTTGTCAGTATTAATATCACACTTACCATTTGTATAATCTCGATCACTCAATAAAGGGTTCTTGATTCTTTTCCACAACCATGGCATACTCTGGAAACGGAGGCTATGATGAGCATAAGCTCCAAGACCTTCCACCTGGAGGGGGTAACGTAAGTTTTGAGACTTCCTTCATCTCTCAGATTGTGGGAGAACTTTCTCTAATTATAGTTCTTGCAGTATCATCATCCTCAAGATGAAGAGGAAGGTGCTTTACCTTTACTCGATTCTGGAGGACATGGCGGCCCATTCAACAGCCCTTACGACTCTCACTCTCAAGGAGGTCTTCGAGCGAATACTCCTCCCGTTAGGCCTGTTTCTGCCTACAGTCTTACAGAAACGTATGCGAACGATCCACAACCATACAGCAGCGATTACAATTCGTCCCACACATACAATGAGCAGTTAGAAGACAACCCATACCCACGAACCGAAACTCCTTTGTCACGAGCCGAGACTACTTCCACAGAGGCATGGAGGCAGCGACAAGCCCCTCAAGCTGGTGGTCTCAAACGTTATGCTACGAGAAAGGTGAAGCTTGTACAGGGAAGCGTGTTGAGTGTTGATCATCCAGTACCCAGTGCCATCAAAAATGCCATTCAGCAAAAATACAGAAACGATTTGGAAGGTGGCAGCGAGGAATTCACACATATGCGTTACACCGCTGCAACTTGCGATCCCGATGAGTTCACTTTGAAAAATGGTTACAATCTACGACCTGCCATGTACAATCGTCATACTGAGCTGCTCATCGCCGTTACCTATTACAACGAAGACAAACAGTTGACTGCACGTACTCTTCACGGTGTCATGCAAAATATCCGCGATATTGTCAACCTCAAAAAATCTGATTTCTGGAATGTCGGTGGACCGGCATGGCAAAAAATTGTTGTCTGCCTTGTTTTCGACGGTATCGACCCTTGCGACAAAGATACACTTGACGTTCTTGCTACTATTGGTATCTACCAAGATGGTGTCATGAAGAAAGATGTCGATGGAAAGGAGACTGTTGCTCACGTTTTCGAATATACAACACAACTTTCGGTCACGGCCAGTCAACAACTTATCCGCCCAACCGAGGGCGACGCCAACTGCCTTCCACCAGTGCAAATGATGTTTTGCTTGAAAGCAAAGAACACAAAGAAGATTAACTCCCATAGATGGCTGTTTAACGCGTTTGGTCGTCTTCTTAACCCGGAAGTCTGTATCCTTTTGGATGCCGGTACCAAGCCCGGTCCTAAATCACTTTTGTCTTTGTGGGAAGGCTTCTACAACGACAAAGATCTAGGAGGTGCTTGCGGAGAGATACACGCTATGCTAGGGAAGGCGGGTGCCATTCTGCTCCATTAAAACGTATTGTAGAAGATGTGCTAACACAAAAACAGGGAGGCAAAAAGCTCCTCAACCCGCTTGTTGCAGGTCAAAATTTTGAGTACAAGATCAGTAATATTCTTGACAAACCTCTAGAGAGTTCTTTCGGATACGTCAGTGTGTTGCCGGGAGCTTTCTCTGCATATCGATTTCGAGCAATCATGGGTCGACCTCTTGAGCAATACTTCCACGGAGATCACACTTTGTCCAAGATTCTTGGAAAGAAGGGTATTGAGGGAATGAATATTTTCAAGAAGAACATGTTCTTGGCTGAGGACAGAATTCTCTGTTTCGAGCTTGTAGCCAAGGCTGGTAGCAAGTGGCATTTGACTTATATCAAGGCAGCTAAAGGAGAAACTGATGTACCTGAAGGAGCTGCTGAATTCATTGGTCAACGTAGAAGATGGCTTAACGGTTCCTTTGCAGCAGGAATGTATTCCATCATGCATTTCGGCAGAATGTAAGTTTATAAGCGACGGTTTGGTCTGACTGTCAATAACTAACGTCTTTCACAGGTACAAGAGTGGACATAATATTGTCCGCATGTTCTTCTTGCATATTCAATTCTTATACAACGTCTTCTCCAACGTTCTCAGTTGGTTCATGTTATCTTCTTTCTGGCTCACAACTACTGTTATTATGGATCTTGTCGGTACTCCTACCGCCGCTTCGGATACTACTGCCCTTCACCATGGCTGGCCTTTCGGTGATACTGCTACCCCCATCATCAATACGATTCTGAAATATCTCTACCTGGGATTCCTACTCGTTCAATTTATTCTGGCTCTTGGTAATCGACCTAAAGGATCTAAGGTTACTTATATCGTATCCTTTATCGTTTTTGGTGTTATCAATCTCTATGTCCTTGTCCTATCCATGTATCTGGTCGTTCGTGCTTTCTCGTCAGGAGATAGTCTCGATACTAGTAACGCGAAAGATTTCTTTGAGAGTTTCTTCGGAAGCAGTTCAAGTTCCGGAGCTGGTATCATTATTCTCGCTTTAGCTGCTACATTTGGATTGTACTTCGTTGCATCCTTCATGTATATGGATCCATGGCACATGTTTCATTCATTCGGGCCATACTTGTTGCTTATGTCATCTTACATCAACATTCTCATGGTATACGCTTTCAGTAATTGGCACGATGTTTCTTGGGGTACCAAGGGATCTGATAAGGCAGAAGCTCTTCCCTCAGCCAAAACTACGAAGGTTGATGGTAAAGCAGCAGTTATTGAAGAAATTGACAGACCGCAAGAGGATATTGACAGTCAGTTTGAGGCAACCGTCAAGCGTGCTCTTAAGCCATTCGTTCCTGAAGTTGAAGATGAGAGCAAGACCCTGGAGGATTCTTACAAATCTTTCAGAACCAAGCTTTTGATCTCTTGGGTATTCTCAAACGCTTTGTTGGCTGTTGCTATCACGAGTGACAGTGTTGATGGATTTGGTTTCGGAGTGAGTTATTATATGCCGACAATAGTTTGAGTTTGACAGCTAACATTATTTTCAGAATACTGCATCAATTAGAACTGCCAAGTTCTTCGAAGTTCTGCTTTACTCAACGGCTTTCTTAGCACTTATTCGTTTCCTCGGATGTTCTTACTTCTTGTTCAAGTCTGGTATCATGTGCTGCTTCATGAGACGTTAGACAAGACATATACCATACATACTTTAGAAACAAATATCGGTATTCGTACCTCTAAAAGGTCACGAGTGACAAATGTTTCTTTTTCAAAAATTGGAGGGCGGAGAGGAGGATGGACCCTTTATATGGAGCGTGAGCACCTATCATTGGAAAGGAATCAGCGCGTGAATCTACAGCAAGCAACCATTTTTTGCATTTTTGTTTGCACATATGGGAGCTTTGAGATTTTTTTCTTCTTCCTAGGCGGTCTCTCTATATTGCATGTTTGAGTAGGCGTTTCCGTTTAATACTATTGAATACCCTTATGAATGAATAACCATTCGTATCTATTGAGTTAGATATTATCTCATCAAAAATGCAATGTGCACTGTAGCAAACTACATGAGAATGAGAAATTTGATACGGAACTTACATGTGGCACAAAACGGGTTGGCCACTCGCGTGACACTTTTGATAAGAAATCGAACCCCGCCAGCCCGCCAGTCCGCGAGTCCGCCAGCCCGCCTCAAATCTTTCGGCAAGGCGTCAGCAACCAAAAATCCCTACTGTAGCAGCCGTATGATTGTATATTCGACAAGGCACAACATTCTATAACATCATTTTGATACAACAGACTGGAGCTATTCACTTTCTCCAAGTTCCTATACTTTTATAACTGGGTACAAAACGACCCTCTCGCTTACTCTTCTCTCATTGTTAAACGTCATTTCTCAAACATTATTTCAATACCTACAATATAATCCTCAACTTCCCAACTCCAGAATTTCACTATCAACACTCCAGTTGAAGAGTCACCAATAGTCAAGATGTTGAAGATATGGTCTATGGTATGTGCACATCAGAACAGGGATTCTGGCAACGATGTGTAACACGTTCGGAATACTGATAATGTACGCAGAAACAAAAACAGCAGCAAGAAGCAAATGCCGATGCTGCTGCGGGTATTAAGAAGAAGAAGGTTACGGCCGCACAACTTAGATTGCAGAAAGGTAAGAGGAATAGATTCCAGGCTTTTGAGCGTAGACGGAAGGGCACAGAATGAGATTGTACTGGGTATGCATGTATGAGGACTAAAATCGTGCGCTGTCAGATATTGCTGAAATGTCGCTGCCCTCTACTATGCGCACCGATTTTCCCGACGAAGACGATATTCTCAACTTCTTTCTATATATCGAACCAGATGAAGGCATGTATAAGGGTGGAATCTTCAAATTCAAATTCGCTGTTCCAGAAACGTTCCCACACGAACCGCCCAAGGTCAACTGTGAACAGAAGATCTATCACCCAAATATCGATGTTGAGGGAAAGATTTGTTTGAATATTCTGAGAGAGGACTGGAAACCAGTGTTGAACTTACAAGCGATTGTTATAGGATTGCAGGTATGATTTGGGAAGCGGATTTCATGGATATATATGATGTTTCTGGTCTGCGAAATTACTTTATACTGACGACTGGATAAACAGTTCCTTTTTCTCGAACCAAACGCCTCGGATCCACTTAATAAGGAAGCTGCAGAGGATTTGAGATCAAACCGAGAGGGATTCAAGCGGAACGTAAGATCTGCTATGGGAGGTGGATCTGTAAAGAATGATTCATTCGATAGAGTATTGAAGGTTTGAAGGGAGAAGGCACATGGATTATACATTTACTATGCTTTCAATATGCATTATGCAACAATACGAACGATGTCAAGATAGGGTTATTCGATCCGGACAAGTACTACATTTCCAGCACCACGCACCAATGTGTAAGGTCACAACATGAGGACGGGGGCATAATGAGCGTTTTTTTTCTATTTGGAGATCGAGGACCTTTCATGTAGCCTTTTTGGCTGCTGATCTTATATCAGGCTTTGTGTTGTGGCTGTAGAAAGGATACATTGTGTTTGGGCCAGAGAGTAAGGGGGAAGTGGTCAATAGGGTTAATACAATGAATGAATACATATAAGAAGAGATCTTTCCAATTCAAGTAAAGGGGGGTGAGACTTCCAGAGCGATGACTACCGGAGGACTACCGGAGCGTCATTTCATGAGTGCATCTGATTCTGATGTCAACCCCTTATAGTATACGAGCAGGTATTACGATTTCTCCGGTTTATGGAGGCATAGCGAAGGAGTCATAATTGTAAATGGAAACATTCTACTTGGTAACTTCATCTATCTATCTCCACTACTGTTGTAAATTCATATATCGGGGTATACTAGGCAAGTCGGAGCACGCGAAGCCAGTTTCTTGTAGTCAATCAATTGTAAACTAACACAAGCTATTTCACGGCTTGGACCGTGGCCGGAACAATACCGGAGGGGTGGGTGAGGCTGTGATGTGGCCGAATTTCCACTATAGACTTCCTTTCCTTTCGGATAGATAGATAGATAGATAGATGATCTAGATATTCGGATTTGATATATATAATTTCGAAACGTAACTACCTACCTACTCTCTACCTACGTACGTAGATACTGATGGAATGGGTTGTAAATAGCTACATGTTTACGTGGGCATCTGTAGAAAGAATTATAACAATATAACAATATTTACAGATATTTAGAGTTTCTACTATTTAGAGTTTTTGTAAAGTTTAATAATTTGCCCAATTGAGTTCAGTTTTAAGAGGCATGTACACACAAACTATTTTCACTTTCTACAAGCCAAAATCAACAATTTCATTGGATGATATTCACATTGAAAAACAACCCGCACTGTTGGCTTGCCAAGACTTTCCCACCCACAGAAAGTGCGATACTGGAGAATACCCCTGTCAAAGGTACCTCCGGAACCGGGCAGGAAAATTTCCTAGCTACTGTTGCCCACAACAAAAAGACGAAGAGTCACATCTACAACTTTTTGATTTAAACCTCAAAATACCCTTTTGCTACTCTTCCTTTTTTTTTTGAACTCCACTCACTTCTTCCTTCAAAATGGCTGCCCGTACATTTTCCAGAGTCGCTAGACCAGTTGCACGTCAATTGACTGCACCAGCACGCAGAACTTTTGTCTCTGCTATCAATGCCTCAGCCAGACCTTCTGCTGCCCGTGCTGTTGTTGGAGCTTCCCAACAAGTCAGAGGTGTAAAGACCATTGACTTTGCTGGCACAAAGGAGAAGGTTTACGGTATGGATTCAGATTCCAATTTGGATATTAATGGAAACTGACAACTTTAACAGAGAGAGCCGACTGGCCAGTTGAGAGACTCCAGGTATGATTTACAACTTACAACCTTTGACATTGACTTTTGCTAATATATATCTTCCAGGAATACTTCAAGAATGACACAATGGCCATTATTGGTTACGGTTCCCAAGGACATGCTCAATCTTTGAACATGCGTGATAACGGTCTTAACGTCGTAGTCGGTGTACGAAAGAACGGTCAATCATGGAAGGATGCTCAACAAGATGGTTGGGTTCCAGGAAAGAACCTCTTCGAGGTTGATGAGGCTATCTCCAAGGGTACCATCATCATGAACTTGCTTTCTGATGCTGCTCAAAGTGAAACTTGGCCAGCACTTAAGCCCCAGATCACCAAGGGAAAGGTATGGACATATATTCAAGTTTCCAATGTTCAAAACTGACTTCTGCAGACTCTCTACTTCTCCCACGGTTTCTCCCCAGTCTTCAAGGACCAAACCAAGGTCGATGTCCCAACTGACGTTGATGTTATCCTCGTTGCACCAAAGGGATCTGGACGTACCGTCCGAACTCTCTTCCGTGAGGGTCGTGGTATCAACTCTTCCATCGCCGTTTTCCAAGATGTTACCGGTAAGGCACAAGAGAAGGCTATCGCTCTCGGTGTCGGTGTTGGATCTGGATACCTTTACGAGACCACCTTCGAGAAGGAGGTTTACTCCGACTTGTACGGTGAGCGTGGTTGCTTGATGGGTGGTATCCACGGTATGTTCCTCGCACAATACGAGGTTCTCCGTGAGCAAGGTCACAGCCCAAGTGAAGCTTTCAACGAGACTGTTGAGGAGGCTACTCAATCTTTGTACCCATTGATTGGTGCCAACGGTATGGACTGGATGTACGAGGCTTGCTCTACCACTGCCCGTCGTGGTGCTATCGATTGGTCCGGAAAGTTCAAGGATGCTTTGAAGCCAGTCTTCAACGACTTGTATGACTCCGTCAAGACCGGAAAGGAGACTCAAAGATCCCTTGAGTTCAACTCCCAAAAGGATTACCGTGAGAAGTATGAGGCTGAGATGAAGGAGATACGTGATTTGGAGATCTGGAGAGCAGGAAAGGCTGTTCGGTAAGTTACAATCATTCAGCACTACGTTTTGTACAACCGCTAACATTTCTATTAGTTCCCTCCGTCCTGAAAACAACTAAATGGATAGTTAATGGGGCCGTGGGGCTGGAGTTGCATATTTGAAATTGGGCCAATTGTATCATACTCTCATGACTTTCCGTTTTTTTTATCAACGGTATCTGGAATTAAAAGTTTAAGCCATTGAATTCAAAAAATTATATTTCCAATTGTTTTTGTAATTGACTTACTTGTGCACTTGTTCATACTTCCCTGTTCAGCCGAGATCGGCATGAATTTCACCAAACCAGGGTCTCATTTAATATGAATCATCCGGGCAATGCCCCGCCCCCACCATATCAATTATGCTATATGGTTAGCAGCTGCACCCTTCCTTGATATTGCAATTTATTTCCAATTCATGTCAACACATTTACAAGTGTATTCAATTTAGATCAGAACTTACAATGGCAGATCCCAACAGTCGTCTCCCTCTTAATCGCCAATCGGTTCTGGATGCTCACGAACTGATTAAATCGCATATTCATTATACCCCAGTTCTGACAAATAGGACAATTGATGAAATAGCGAGTACACCACAGACTGCGGAGGCATTGAAAGGGACAGAATGGGAAGGAAAAGAACCTGCGAAACCGAAGATTAGACTATGGTTTAAATGTGAGAATCTACAGAGGGTGGGCGCGTTCAAAGTTAGAGGGGCTTTCCATGCATTGAAGAGGCTAGAGGAGGCAGAAGGAGGGGTCGAAGCTGGACATGGAGAAGGAGGTTGGAGAAAGAGGGGTGTGGTAACACATAGTAGTGGTTTGTTCACTAATCTTTTTGATCCCCTCTTGGCTTGCAAATTGTTCTATGGCATTATTATCATCTCTGACTTTCTTCTAATCTGCCAACGATTTCTGGAGACTGAAGATGCTAACATATACCCGACAATAGGAAACCACGCACAAGCCCTCGCACTCGCAGCCCGTGAGCTCGGCATCCCAGCCCATATCGTCATGCCCACTATCTCGACACCATCGAAAATAGCAGCGACAAAAGGTTATGGCGCAAATGTTAGATTCAGCGGGTCAACGTCAGTAGAGCGAGAAGCGATGGTTGAAGAAGTTATGAAGGAAACAGGCGCAAAACTTGTGCCGCCATACGATCATCCGGACATTATTGCTGGGCAAGGAACCATGGGTTTGGAATTGGCAGAACAGGTTAGACAATTACAAAGTGAAAGAGGCATCAGCAATCAAGATGGCCAGGAGATAAAAGGACTAGATGCGATTATTACTCCTTGTGGAGGAGGAGGTATGTTATCAGGTGTTGCGCTTTCGTGCGAAGGAAGAGGAATCCGCGTTTTTGGCGCGGAACCCGAGTTTCAGGGCGCGGATGATGGACGGCGCGGATTCGAACAGGGGAAGAGAATTGAGAGTGTCAAGAGTCTCACGATTGCGGATGGATTGCGCACGCCGGTGGGAAAGATTCCGTGGGGTGTTATTTTTGAGAGGAGGTTGGTGGAGAGTATGTTTAGTGTGACGGAGGAACAGATTAAGAAGGCGATGAGGTTGGTGCTCGAGAGGATGAAGGTTGTGGTGGAACCGAGTGCGTGTGTGGGGCTTGCGACGGTGTTGTTTCATGAGGGGTTTAGGGGGCTGGTGGAGAGAGAGGCGGGGGAGAGGGGGTGGGATGTAGGTGTGGTTTTTAGTGGGGGGAATGTGGGGATTGAGGCTCTGGGAGTATTGTTTGGGAAGGAAGGAGAGAGGGCGGAGGGGAAGGTGGGGATGGATGGGGTGAGGGTTGCGGAGAATGTGGCGGGTTAGAGGGGCAGTTGATGTAGGGCGGTTGATTATAAGTCATTGTATATAATATACAAGACATACAACATCAAAGAAATCTCTAGGGAATGAAACCTACCACATGTGCAAATCCTATAATATCTTATACATAGCGTGATATCCAGTATGGACTTGAGGAGTTGGTATGGATAATATAGATAGTTAGTAAGGATTATAGATAATCAATAAAAATAGAAGATAACTTGAAATAATACATGGAAGAATAGAGTTAAAAAAGGATGCTATAGATGATCCCCCTCTCTCCCCGTTTTTCTTCTTCTTCTTCTTCTTCTTCTTCTTCTTCTTCTTCTTCTTATTAACCGCTTATAATAACTCTGGAATATTGGGTTTGGGAGTTAGGAGTTGGCATCTTGGAGTCAGGAGTTGGGAGTTGAGTAATTTGGAAGATTGTTATTGGGGTTTCGATTTGGAATCGCTTGTTTTGTTTTGTTTTGTGTTTTTGTTTTTATATGGTGGAGAGAGATATGGAGGAGAGGGATATGAATATTTATATGTAGATAGTTAGATACATAGTTCAATTGCTAGATGATCAGATGGTGAGTAAATAGCTCTATATAGTTTACTTTGTTAGAGTATCTACTAATGAATTCTTTTCGACTTTACTTGGTTATCGGTGCAGATTTTTTAGTGAGTATATAGTAGATATCAACTTCCGAGAGATTTCCGTAGGATATTAAAGGAAGGGGAGGGAGGTTCTTAAAGTGAGGTGTTAGTTATCTGTATAGTATATAGTAAATTTACCTACTTTTACGCGTGTTAAATTCTATATCAACTACTCTTTTCCTGTCTTCCTACCTCCCTAGTTAGATCCATGAATGAAGGTTAGTATGCATGACGGAATCTGGAATCTATACTGGGAGGATGGGTGAGGGAGAGAAGGGGGGCAAAAAATGACAATCAGAAGCTAGAAACTATAATGAAAGATGGTAGAGTAGAATCTATGATTGAATGTGAGATAAATTGTATATCTAAATAGGTAGGTGGATTTTAGGCATTACGAGAGTATAGAGTTGAACGTTCTAATAATATACGAATAGTACTCGGGGCTTTTAGTGGTATCATGTATGAGAGCAGTTCACCGTTTGCTGTACGACGATTAAATATACAGATTTAAGAGATCAAGATTATATTAGAAGATAGAATTAGCCACTGCCTACTATAAATCCCGATAAACTCAATACCAAAGCGACTATCTAAGTACATAGAAGAATGTATCAAGCAGCTATATATATCCATATCACAACTCCATATCACTACCTGAAACTCCCAATATCGAGCTTAATAGATCCCTCTTTCCAAATACCTCAAACATCAACAATACACCCATATAAACCCCCTCGAGAATACCAACCCTTCCAGAAACTTCAACCTCCCGTGCTCCGATCAGAAGCCATCATAAAAAGTTTACCGTGCCGTCATCGCGATATGCCCGCAGCTTTCTTATTCGTGTCAGTCGTCTTTTGTTACCGCGATACCTATCACGATAGGGAGGGGACTTGGGAGGTATTTTTGGAGATGGTAATGGTTTATCTGGCTCTGGCTCTGGCTCTGGCTCTGGTTCTGGCTCTGGCTCTGGTTCTGACTCTGGCTCCGGTCCACCTTCTTTCCCCTGATATTCCCACTCAGATCCACTGGGTATTTCTTCTAATGGGCTTTCCTCGCGACGCATCCTCTGCATTTCTATAGCCATCTCAACATACGCCATCCCTCCTCCTAGGGAATCTATTACACCGTAAATTCCGGGCAAGAAACGCCAGACTTCTTGATTTATCGGGTCGCCTATATCCCCTATTACACTCAAATCATTCGGCCTCCAATACCACTCCACGTCTTGCAGCCAGTTATGCATTATTCTGTCTATACTCAAATTTTCATGGTCTGCATCGCGAGTGCGTTCAAAGATTGGACCTTGCTTTTGGCTAAGGTGTGTCCTGGCGTACCGACGGATAGTTCGCCTCATTCTATACTATTCAATTAACCCCAAACACATACGTGCTTCATAGAAAGACTAACCTATTAAAATATGGTCCGCCCTCATACCACTGAGATGTTACCCAGCCTACAAATCATCAATTAGTTTATGGAGTTTTTCAAACGTTGGTAATGGTAAGTGAAGATTTGATTCCTTCGAACTATGATACTGCGTAGAGGACCCAATCACTACGGAATGCATTTCGGGGTTGAAAGCTTCCAGTGTTGCATTATACTCTGGGTCATTGATGATAAACTCAAAACCCCCAATAGATTTATTGTTCTAAGCATATTCAATACAAAGGGTTCAGAAATGAAAATCCAGCCTTGCGGGACTGTATCATCAACAATCCAGTACGCGGTTTCGAGTGTAGAATAATGTAGAGGCTCTTAACTTACTATCCATCCAAAGTGGTGACATAACAGCCAAGTCCGGCATGGCAGCGCTTAAGCAAGCTGCCACGATATCTTTGTATAGGCGACAAGAACAGAGAAATGTTCGCCGTGTGAGTATCTTGTACGCTTGGGGATGCTCTAGTACTGTATGGCCAAGTGAAGTGATGAATGATTTTTCGAGGTCGGTGAAAGCTGGATCCTGAAAGTACACTTTACTTGGTGGAATATTGAATTTTTGCCCTGCAAACTGTTATATATGCGTTTCGCAACAGGGGTTAAGAGGACGGATGAATTAGAAATCCAAAAGCAAAATACTTACTCAAAATATCAATCCAACATTCAAAGCCGACCACTTGAGAAAGATGGTAAAGATCTGTGGCATGTTCTTCATTTCGCGAACCGTAATGTTTATCATACTTGTAAGAACTATTTGTGCCACCCTGTATCGATCCAACACCCATGGATAACGCTGAATCCACTACTAGCTTCAAAGGAAATATCGTTTTTTCCAGCCATTCTTTCTGAACGGCGTGAAATTTTGATGCTTTCCACCCTCGAGTCATTTCCGCATGTACAGCTAACATGCCCGCAAGCTTTTCAGCTTCAGTCTTTTCACTAGGATGGGACATCTCAGCAATAATTGGAAAGATCAAATTTTTGAATGGTTTTTCCAACGTCGAATTATGTTTTCTGTGTAATCTGTGATATATACAAGGAGATAGCACAAAAGGGAACGACGAGCTTATAATAAGATAAAGGATCGGATAGAACAGCCAAGTTCTAGATCAACAAAAGAAATAACATGAAGTGGAAACATGAAAGGAGTTGACAACAAGACCCCAAATCCGGCACTTACTCATGAAAGGTACTTTGACCTTTGCACTCGAGCATATAACTTTGAGTCAAAGTATAGGAATGAACAATAGAGCATCAGCCAATTGACTTTCATGGTTTGTCAGAGAAGCCAGTCTCCCTATGCATTACCCGAAGGGTAATGCATCAAATTCCACACAAATATTCAAAACAATTACAGTTTTAAGGCCTTGTATCAATCAGAAATAGTAGACAAAAGGTCAAACCAAGAAGCATGTTACCTGCAGGTTAAATTATAAAACCACATCATTGCTTCGAGAAACGATACATCCTGCTAGGATGTAAGCTATCGTTGCAGACAAAATACTTACTGTTTATGTTAACTATGCACAAGTAGGTGTATTGCTAGTCTCATATACATAGCAATAACAATAAGGAAGAATGTAATCTTGAGAAAGAATAGGAAATAGAGCAGTACGAAGGCTTGCCATTTTGAAAATATCGAGATGATTATTTGAGTAGGGAATATCCACTAAGACAGTTTTTTTTTGATTTCTTGTGGAAAGCCGAAATCCACAACAAGTTTTATTTTGAAGTAGAAGTTGACTTGAATAGCAGCTCTTTAACTGCATCATGTTATCATGCCCTTCAAACTTGTTTGTACATTCTTCTCAAATCTGCAACCTATTCTGGCAGGATTCAAAAGTCCGTAACCCTACCATTATAACTCCAATCGCCCCTCTCACCTGAACTTCCCCACCTCAAAGGTTCATTTTTTGGACCGCCAACCTCTCCAGTCTTCGGATTGATGTCCCCTTCAAATTCTGGCCTCGCACCTCTGCGAATATCCGGGTGCAATTCCTCTCCCTTTCCTGTAGCAGATACCCTAGCATTCACAGCAGCCAACTCTATATCCTCCTTTTCGGCAGCAGTGGTTGCAGGTGATTGATTTATTTGTGGTCTTGTTCGCGTCGATGACTTCAATGTATTGGTAACGACTTCGGTTTTCGGGGTACTAAATGCACCAGTAGAAGAGCGCTGCAGACGTTCAAATTCTTCTTGTTCCTTTGGTGGCAAGCGTGGCGGGGCTGGACCCGTTGCGAATGCTGTTCGAGAGGTAGTTTGTGAGAAGAAGCGACGGGAAGGAAGAAGAAATCTTGATGGTAAAAGTCGAGACATTTTCAATTGTTGTTGAATTGGGAAGTTTGAGAACTGAATGATAGGAGGAATTAAATATCGATTCCAGTGTAAAGTGTTTGAATCGGTTGTTCACGGACAATTGTTGTCTATATCAGCCGGATTATGTTGTGGCAAGGAGAAGGAGATTAATATTGATTGATACCCGAGGAGGTCATGACGAAATTAAGTATTCAACTGGCAAGAGAATGCGAGATTTTGCCAAGGCGGTGACCTAATTGAGCGATAACTAGTGAGGGGCGACGGTTTAGACTCACTTTTTTGGGTGATCAATAAGAATTATATATACAAGAAAGGAATCCTACTTGGAGACTATTTTAAAAAATTCGTTCATATATCAATCATCATCCCCCCTCCTTCTGTTGTACCTTCTTCTTCCCATAACACTTCTTTACATACATATCAATCTATAATTCAAAATGGAACATCTAAAGAGGACATTTGCACAATGCAAGAAGGAAGGAAGATCCGCATTGGTAACATACATCACTGCTGGCTTCCCGCAAGCACATGATACTGTTGATATCCTATTAGGGATGGAGGCTGGTGGCGCCGGTAAGTGATACCTCATCTCCAATTGACTGTGTGGAAGTTGACAATTGTTCGCAGATGTTATTGAATTAGGCATTCCGTTCACAGATCCCACTGCGGATGGACCCACGATTCAAAAAGCAAATACTCAAGCTCTGAAGAATGGTATAACAGTCACTTCGGTCTTACAGATGGTACGGGATGCAAGAAAGAAGGGATTAAGAGCTCCGGTTCTTTTCATGGGTTATTACAACCCCTTTCTGAGTTACGGAGAGGAGAGATTATTAAAGGACTGCCGAGAAGCTGGTGTCAATGGGTTCATCGTTTGCGATCTTCCACCAGAAGAAGCTGTGAGCTTCAGAAAGTTTTGCACAAGCGGAGGGTGAGTTTTTGGGAGAGAATCTAGACGTCGCATTTGAATGTATGGCTTACAATTTTTGTTCAACAGATTATCCTACGTTCCTCTTATCGCTCCTTCGACTTCCGAATCACGAATGAAGCTTCTTTGCAAGCTTGCAGACTCTTTCATATACGTTGTTTCAAGAATGGGTGTTACTGGAGCCACAGGAGGTTCAATGGATGCTGGCTTGGAAGGTTTATTGAAAAGAGTCAAAGAATACTCAGGAAACGTTCCAGCCGCTGTAGGATTTGGTGTTAGCACAAGAGAACATTTCTTGCAGGTCGCAAAGATCGCCGATGGAGTCGTTATCGGAAGCCAAATTATCAACACCGTCAATCAAGCACCTGCCGGAAACATCGCGAAAAGCGTCGAAGAATACTGTGCGGAAGTTTGCGGGAGAAGGGGTGCTCCAAGTGAGGGTGAGGGTCTGACTAGAGAGGTTGGAATGGCCGAGACAATGGGTGTTGCCCAAGAGCCTAGCGGAGAAAACGTTACTGTCGATGCCGTCGTTAGGGATGAAGATAGATCAGGGCCCGGTTTAGCTGATCAGATCGAGGCCTTAAATACCAATGGCCCCATAGATCCAAAAATTGCATCTCAAAAGTTCGGAGAATTTGGTGGACAATACGTACCAGAGGCGCTCATGGATTGTTTATCAGAGCTTGAAGCAGGATTCAATGCAATCAAGGACGATCCAGCATTCTGGGAAGAATACCGAACATATTACCCATGGATGGGACGACCAGGTCAATTACATGAGGCCGAAAGACTTACTGAACACGCTGGTGGTGCAAAGATCTGGTTGAAGAGAGAAGATCTAAACCACACCGGAAGTCACAAGATTAACAATGCTTTGGGACAAATCCTTCTTGCTCGACGATTAGGAAAGACCGAGATTATCGCAGAAACTGGTGCAGGACAGCACGGTGTGGCCACAGCGACTGTGTGCGCCAAGTTTGGTATGAAATGTACCATTTACATGGGAGCTGTAAGTTTGAACTGTCTTTTTTCACTTCCATTAGGTCTTCTCTTGGCTTCTTCGTTACAGCATTAATAAAATCTACAGGAAGACGTAAGAAGACAAGCTCTCAATGTTTTCCGAATTAAGCTTCTTGGTGCATCTGTTGTCGCCGTCGAAGCTGGTTCGCGTACACTTCGAGATGCTGTCAATGAAGCTATGCGCTCTTGGGTTGTCAAGCTTGACACTACTCATTACATCATTGGCTCAGCAATTGGTCCTCACCCATTCCCAACTATCGTCAGAACATTTCAATCCGTCATCGGCAACGAAACTCGAGCTCAAATGCTAGAGAAGCGCGGTAAACTCCCTGATGCTGTCGTTGCATGCGTTGGAGGTGGTAGTAATGCGGTTGGCATGTTCTACCCATTCTCAAAAGACCCAAGTGTTAAACTAGTTGGTGTTGAGGCCGGTGGTGATGGTTTAGATACAGATCGCCACTCCGCTACCCTGACTGGGGGTACAAAGGGTGTTCTACATGGTGTCCGTACATACGTCCTCCAGGACAAACATGGACAAATTTCAGAGACTCATTCCGTATCTGCTGGTTTAGATTATCCTGGTGTTGGACCAGAATTAAGTAACTGGAAAGATACTGAGCGTGCGAGGTTCATTGCGGCCACTGATGCCGAGGCATTCAAAGGATTCAGACTGATCAGCGAGAAAGAGGGTATCATTCCTGCTTTGGAAACTGCGCATGCAGTATGGGGAGGAGTAGAATTGGCAAAGACCATGAGCAAAGATCAAGATATCGTTATTTGTTTAAGTGGTAGGGGTGATAAGGACGTACAGAGTGTTGCAGAGGAATTACCCAAGTTGGGCCCAACAATCGGATGGGATTTGAGATTTTAGATATGAATTATGAGGGACGAGCGGTCGAGTTAAGGTTAATAGGCGTTGCAGGGTCTTGTAAATATTTCGAAAATTATGAGCATGAATAGATTGTTAGAATGAAAAGTTCCTTATTTACAATGAATAAATACAGTTAATAAGCGAAGTTACATAGCACCCAATTTCCAATCATTTACTAGCAACGCTCTCAAGCCTTTGCTTCCCACCTGATGGATACCTCTCAGGACTCCCGCTGGGCAACCTCGTCTTAGTCCTCGAACTTCTTGAAAAGAGTCGATATGCCAATCTTCGACAAGCCGTCTGAGATGTGATGATATACACAATCACATTCCAAACACCCTGTAGCGACAACATTAATGATTCAATGTAGTTTAACGGGAAATTAACCTTCGATGGATCCGCCATTTGCCAAATTCTATTGACGCTCGCGGGAACCCAAGTAATAATCATAGCAAGAAAGAAAAGGATAGCCACTCGTGCATACAGCCAAGCCTCGGGATTGGTTCCAGACTCTGCAACCTCTCTGGTCAAACTTCTCATTCTTCGCATCTGATACACCTGGGATTCTTGTTGTTTTTGTTGAGGTGTCGCTTGGATTTCTACTTCATATTGATCCGGGTGCAGTACGCTTTCAGAAATGCCTTGATCGCCGGCATCTTTGACGATGGATCGCTCTTCGTAGGTAATTTCGATTTCAGTCGTGATGGTATTTGCGAATGGGTTCTCGTTCATGGGGTTGAGAAAGCCGCTTAGATGTTCACGCTTGGACCAGATTACTCTGGCGGCCATGACGTATACGACGAAAGCGAAGAGGATAGTAATCCTATGATCATCGGATCAGTAAACGTGATCAAATTGAGAAGAACGTTAGAAGCTTGGATCGCACTACTCACCAGACAATAACATATAAGAAAACCAACCGCATCCAATCCCAATCTTCGCTAATCCAGCACCAAACAATAGCTGATCCGTAAATACGACCTCGCGATTTTGTCGACACAAATAGGAATACAAAAGCGGGTATGAAGGAAAGCCCATAGCATGCAACCAAGTACCAAATATCCAACTTTCTTAATTGATGTGTGGTATATCCTTTGAAGAAAATGAGGTATACGTTGATGGCCATGAAAAATGCCCAGTAACAATCAACTCCACGGAACATCTGCACCAAGAAACCTTGAACCTGACATATTCCGGAGGCATCGAATTTTGCTCTGTCCATCAATGATGCCGGGCCAAGCTCAGATATCAGGCACGAGATACTCGAACCAATATTCCCCCATGATGCGAAAAAAATGAGTCGATTGATTGGTTTGTCGAAGGATGAACAAAAAAAGTATGTGATAACTATGAATAGATTACCAATGATAGAAACGGCTGACGTAACTCTCTCTGTGATATCAACCGCATTGTATTGCTCGTATGTTAGAGACATGGCGGACTCCTTAGGCAAATGGATATGTCGAAAGGAGAGAAAAGTCAGGAGACTACCAGACCTTCTATAACGTGGTTCAACGACGATCTTCAGGAGTCAATTTGAAGGATTCAAAGCGGAAACAACCAAGGAAAGACATAATTGAAGTAAACTTTTATGTTGTGGAGATTATGTAAATAACATATATCTGAAAGTGATTCCTTTTGTAGGAATAAGAGGATCCCTATTTGACCATCCCATCTTGAAGAGTTCGTTAGACAAGGGGATGCATTTAATTTGAACGTTTAGAGTTCATAAAAAACTCTAAATCATAACATGCCGGTAAGATACCGATAAGCACCCGGTTCGAATCCCCAATGACAGGCTTTTGAGGCACTGTAAATCTTCGGTACAGTGCCGGCGACATGTTTCACTTCCCCGGACAGAAAAGCAACCACACGCGTCGACAAGGTTGGAATCGATATTTTTCAAGCGATCTTTCTTCTTATAGGAAGTTGCCCCGGATTCGTCCCCCCCAAACGACTACGTTCGGAATGAAAGTTTTGGGCATGATGCGCTGAACAAATGAAGAAGGTTACATAGTTCATTATAATCAGGTATATGTGCATGATTATAAGGACTGAAGCATCAAATGATATCATTCTACCATTGAGAATTGACAAAGATTACTAAAACGGCCGAACCGTGTGGATGGTGTAAAGGTGTCGAATATATGGGTCTGTATATGTATGCCCTGTATGTCCCACCCTAAGCGAGAATGCGAACTGGGTAAGCCCTGGCCCTGTAGACGGATTACTCCGTGTCTAGTTGCACCAAAATGTCCCCAGCGACGCAGCGACTGTTTTTACTTTTCTTTATCCCATGTGGCAGGCTGGCCGCTAATCTATATTAATTTTTCCCGCTTTGTATGCTTCTAGATTTGATTTCACACTCAATCTTTTATACAAGCCTTTTGACATGCGATATACTCGTGCCACCAGGAAGTATATATGCGACACCTCGCATAAATGCACATACCACAAGATGGTAGACTACAAGAGGACTAACCTGATTTTTGAAGGTGGAGTGTTGCATCCTCTCTGGCTGCACGAGCATTATAATAACTCCGACATGTTCTCACTTGAATGTTAAAAAGGGATGATCTCGTAAATTTTGGTCATCATAGCTTTATCGAAGACGTCGTAAATACCTATGCTCAAAGAATTTGAGAGGTTGTAGCTTCATCAAAGGCCGAAAATGGATCAGTTTCATGCATCAGATTTACGCAATCCATAGAATCGTGATGACGTTACGTTCTCAACTATTACTAAAGCGAGAGTAGATTGAACTTTGATATATACATGACGCGCTTATTAATTTATCCAGAAAGTTAATTATCCAAAGAACGACCATTGCATCGGGTGTTTTTGGATGAACTGAGTCAGAGTTCAATTCATAGGATAGATTGACTATGGATTCCTAGACCTTGTGGAGATTGCTGCTTATCCCCCTCTTTCTGAATTCCCTGGATGATATCTACATAGCAGTTGCTCCTGCTAATTTACCCGACATAGTGGCCATCGCAAGTCATCCGAAATTGAACCCATTTCCAGACTCAGCAGGGATTTCGTGATAACGGCCCAGCGATTTCTCATCAAGTCAAGGCCACCATGTATTTCGAGCTCCGTTGCGGTGTTCTGCTCAGGTTTCCCCTGATAATCGTTCCCCGATAATCGTTGTTCGACGGGTTCTTTGGCCGGAGCTTGTTGCACCCGAAAAGCTTTCAAGGCGGGAACGAATTACAGCTCTTTGTTTGTCTTAGAAGAGATTCATGGTGTTCTAGTAATCTATCACCACCTCCCTCCCCCATTTATCCCTGGAAGATATGTTGTGATTCTAATTCAGAAGCTCCCAGTACTTGCACTCTAGAAGCATTTCCCTGGGAAACACTTTGAAATCTAGAGCCGCCGCTGACGACCACTCAATTTTCAAGTACAGAAATGGCATAACCCTAGCGTAGTACAAGTTTAACTTGAATGTTGAAAGATGAAAATCACCCCAATCATATAAGATGCTAGAAAGCCCGAGTTCATCATGAAGATAATGATATCAACCTTGTCTCAAGCTCATTCGATATGTCTATCTTCATCAGCGATTTGAATACCAGTTGCACTTTTCTGTAACCTATTGACAAACTTCGCGATGAGGGTCATACAATTGGGTTTTCTCATACAATTCTAACATTCCTGATATCTTTGATATCGTTTGCAATTGATTAATTTGGCGTTCAAGCGTGCAAAAAGTAAGAAGTTGATCTATCAGACGTAAAGAGAAAACTCCTATTGGCTAACAAATCACAGTCGATGCGGTATCGGAGGAAATGTAAGGCTTTCTAAATTGTAAAACATCTTTTTCGTCATTCTCACACAATTTACAGGGTGAAGCATGGTACAAACTCCTTCGGAACGTTCATTCTACGTACAGATCAGGTACGGGCACCGTCTCTATAAATTACTTTACCACATATTAAAATCGTCTAATCACCAAAAGAGCAGAGACGTCGCTAATTTTTATCAAAAAGGCACGCCAAGTCTTGTGTGTCCCCCTAAACTAAAATAAACGAGGCTCTAAATCAGTTAGACGAAGTTGGACAAAGACGGACGAAGACGTTCCATTGGCTGCCCTATTTATTATCATTGTTCAAGTTGGAGTCTCTGGAAGAATTTCGCTTTGGTCGATCAGTTCTGGATAGATAGCTCCCGAAGCTCTATCTTTAGATGCTTCTACTTTGTGGTGATTGTCGGTATGATCTCAATCTTGTGGGGTTTGGTAGTCAGAGTGACATTCTTCACAAAGTTGTAATCACAAAATTTGACAGTCGCCATGGATGGTCTAGGTGATGAGCATACTTCAAGTTTGATTGTCATTTGGGTGCTCTGATTGCACACGACTAATTGTGACAACATAGCGAAGTCAGGTCTCGACACCCCAAGCGCCTCTCCTTGAACTTTTCGCCCCCGACGAAGTTATCGATCGTTCTTCTAGGGGAATATTCAGGGACTCTGACAGAATAGATAGAAAAGTTCGCGAAACATGAGAATTGTGCCTAGACGTTTGATTCATCGTGAGTATGAACGACATTCCATATAAGTTGAGATACTAAAGTCTTCTATGCCCCTTAGATATACCCCTTATTTGCGATCATTTGTGCTGAGCACTGCGTCATGATGATACACATGAGCCGTTCGAACCCAATCGTTTAAGATTTGACAGTATATCTACAAAGGGAATAGCACGGATTGGTTGTGACTGAACAATAAGATTTGGGTTGCACCACAAGACAAGAGTCTAAAGTGATCCAGACTGAGGCATGTGGTCAAGGTGGCATGGTAGATTTTGAACAAAAGGTTTGAACTGTTGTTACGATCCCGTGTGAAGGAATCGATCCTTTCGTGTATGACAGAAGCGAGAACGTCTGTAGTAAAAGAGTGGTCTTCGTTGCCTTTAGATATGTATCATTTCACATTTCAAATTTGAACAGAGAGCCGACAAGTTTCTACTTCGATAGAAAATTTACGCCCTGGCTATCAAACTTTGAGTCACAATATGAGGAATCATTGTCGCAAACTGTAACAGAATCGGAGTCAACACATGGAGTCAAATGGGCTGCGATATGACAGACCGCTAACATGTTTCTACTCTTTCTTGCCTTCTTCTTTTCTTCCTTTTAATCTCTGGTTTTTTTCTCTCACCAAAAGACATCGCAAATGCAGCGTGACAAAATACATAATAATAACCTAGGATCATTCAGTGCTATTTCAAACATCTGCCATCAATGACCAGTCTACCTTCGCACATCCAATAGACTTTCAACAAGCCACAGACTCTCAAACTTCGAATACCCGTTCTGCAAGTTTCATTTGATAGTCCACTTCCATAAACTTCTCATCATCAGCATCAAAGAAGTCCGTCCAGATGTCCAATACCACCAGCCAGTCACTCGATCAGCAGCGACAGATATGGCTCAACTCTATCAGAACTGTTTTATTCAGCAAAGAAGATGAAGCCTTATGCAGTACAATGCAAGAGAAAATCCATCACAACCTCCTTGAGTATTTCCGCCAATGGTTTGGTCACACCATGCACACAATAAAGGTTCCAGACTACCAGCAGCTTATCGGCCTCGAGTTTCAAACCGGTAGGTATTCACGCAAGGAGCAATTCCCGGGCGAACCACTCCCGAAATATGTCATTCAGCTCCAAGAGACTCTTGATGGTAATAGCCCTGGAAAGTTAATGTTCTTTTCTTTCGAAGGAGGAGGAGAAGATAACTTTGGAGGAACGTTTATGAATCATCTCAAGACCTCGAAACAGAACAGTGGACGCAAAGATAAAGGCTTTATGGTTTTGGGCGATGATTTAGAGCGTCAGGTTGTGTATCGCACATACATACTTGGGGGACAAGACTTTCCAGAATCGAGTGGACAATATAGACGCAGTGAGGTGGGTAGAAAGATCACAAGCGGGTTGAATTTTGGCTCAGGAATTCCCTATTACGTCGTCGTGTTGGAGAGGGTCGATATAGATCACCAAGTGAATGGTGGTAATGAGCGAAAGCTGGAAGATTTGGTCTTGATGAGGAAGCAAAGGGGCGGTGGTGAGAGAGAGGTGTCGGATATGATGAAGTCAATAGAGCCGCGGCAAAAATGGTGACCTGGCAGTAGCCAGGTGAAGTCATTGAGTATGCTTGAACCGAATTGGAATAAATGGATAGTGAACAATACAAAATGACTTTTTACTCGTTTGGCATGGAGCATTCCACGAAGAGCAACGTTCTAGTCTCCTATCGTGTTATATTCCGTAGTTCTTGACAAATACCCGCCAGTGTGTCCAATCTATAACTATTCCTCCTCAAGCTTACTTATTCTTAATCTCCCTTTTCCGCTGTCCACTGTATCTGATTTACGGTTCGCCCGCATTCACTGCATCACCAATCTTGTCATGTCCTTACGTATAGTGTCGAGCAAAATAAATCGACAGTCTTCTAAGAGAGTCAGAAAACGTAGCACGTGTATCAAACTCCTACTTCTTCAGGGAACTGGCTTGATGTTTGAAACGATCAATGCGGTTTTGTGCTAGTGGAGAATGCCACCACAAGCAAGCAAGCAAACAAACAACCAAACAAAGTTCGTCAAATCCAACCCTAATATGCGATTGCATAAGATCAAACAATTTCACCTCCCGGTAATACATTCTACCTACTACTCTATCATAAGCAAATAGTGTTCTTCTCCTCTTCTTCTCAAGAGACCAAGCTGTCTCGACATTTCACAGCAATCCATACTACCGACCATGGCACCCGAAGCTATTCCCCTCCGAACCTTGACTACCCTCCTCAACTACGAACGTCTAGTCAGTGATCCCCGCTATAAACGCACCAGTCTCCACAGCAGCACCATCTCAGACCAAACCATACTTCCTCGTCTGGAAGGAAACGCGCTGATCAGAAAGCGACCCGCAAGCATTCAACAAATCAACGTTCACACTTTCCACCACGATGCTTCTACTCCCGATTCTACTCAAGATCTAGCTCTAGAAATTTCTACCACTCAAGCGACATGCACCATCCATCCTTCATGCGATATAGCAACCCGTTCACTCTCATCCACTCAACTCGAAAACATCTTCTACGAATCTCGAAGCCATGACGCTTGTTACAAAGCTCTAATCCTCTTTCAAGAATTTTTCGCCTTCTGTTCCTCGGACCAACAACTATCCATCCAGATCAAGAACGAAGAAGCAGTTCTCGTCAACCATTTTCCACGCTCCATCATAGAATTTAAATTGACCGGTCCCAAACTCATGAGTGTCCAATCTTTAAAGTTAGGAAATGGGGGTGCGACGTATATTACCGGAGGAGAAAACGAGGGATTCCATTCTATCTTCGGGTTTCCTAAACCAGGATCGAGTGTAGGTCAGATAGTAAACTTGGATGACTTTTTCGTGGTAGATATGACGCGTATGCAATGGGGCAAGCGAGGAATATTCGGCGAGCCTTATTTTCTCGGCAAGGGAAGAGATTGGCAGAATGATATGAATACTATCTGTAATGATATGAAGGAATTGGGAATTGGAGCATCATGGATATCGGAGAATCAGCATACAGAATTGATGAGAAAGTGCGTAAAGAGGGCATGGGATCGCTGGAACGATCGAGAAAACGTAGGCTGGTGTGATTACTGTGGTGTGGGAGGAAAGTTGAGTGCATGCGCCGAGTGCAAGAAAGGGGACAAGAAAATTTGGTATTGTGGAGTTGAACATCAGAGGAAAGGGTGGAAGTTACACAAGTTTACTTGTGAGAAGAAGACTACTGCGAATGCGGGAAAGAAGTGAAAACACATTCTCCAAGGAAAACTGTTCCTCTGCATATCCCTGCTGATTTGAAATATGATATCTATGGTGATTTCGGGGGTCTACTATATACCCAACTAGCTGTCGAACAGATGGCAATGTTGATTTTTCTTCATAATATCCCTACCAGAGTTCAAAATCCCACACAATCCCACCCAAGGAAAAAGCTACCACTTTATCGAGTACTCAACAAGACATCCTCAAATACTGAAATGCCGCCACAAATTACCAATAACAATTTACTTTTACTCACAACCACCACTCACAACCACCACTCACCCCAACTCCCCACCATCTAATTCTCTGCCCAACCATCTACTCCAACATTCCCCCATCTATTCAGCCACACAAACTCCCAACCTCTACAAACATTCACCCCCCGCAAGAATCTTCGCTAAACCCCCCAACCACCCACTCTCCCCTCCCAAAAAAACCATTTCAAAATCCCAAAAATCTATTCTGCATTCTGCATATCACATATAACCCTACCAATCATACATCCCCATAATTCGTATAGCCTAGTAAATCCATAAAACTTCAAACTTCAAACTCTAAACTCTAAACCCAACAATCACAAACTATTCACCACCCAACACACTAATCTTCCCAACAACCTACAATAAGAATCACTACAATCTATCGAAAAGCAACAAGTAGATAAAATATATTCTCTTCTTCAAAATCTAAAATACAAAATCTAAAATACAAAATCTAAAATACAAAATCTAAAATACAAAATCTAAAATACAAAATCTAATATGCATTTAGCGAAGATTCAAATTCTAGACTATATGTAAATATTAATACATATAATACTGAAATCCACTAGACTTCTTCCAGCTCAATACTATACTATATCTACGAGATCGAAGCTGGTTCCATGCATTTTTTTTCACACATGTTTGAACGTCTACTATTCTATGCTGAGAATCTATCTCGCGCATGAATAACTTGACACCTCACTACTATTGTCATTGAACCTGGATTTGTACACTTAAGCGAGCCCAAATGGTGACAACTTGGGCAGCCGCTATCAGCGAAAACTAGCATCGTATCGCATGAATAGCAAAAAGGGAAAAGATAGTAATGCAAACTTCAAACATCGTAAACTTCATTTGTATCATGAGTTAATCATGATAGGATATCTTTACATACTATATAGCTATGTATCAGCCAGTCGTATATCTATAAACGCCTTTTGTTGAAAATGCAACCCTAACACGTTGAATGTGTTTTTACCGCCCTCATATAAACTAACTTGTTGAAACGCTAATCGACATACAAAACTAAAAAACATGAGAATAAATTTTTAAAAGAGACCGTCAATTTCTCCAGTCTCAGTGTCAACATCGACGTTGAGATATCCAGGTGCGGTAGGAAGACCGGGAATGGTTTGGATATCTGCCGCAAGTGCATACCTAGAATTATGTTAGAGAAAGCAATAAAATTATCACGCAAAAAAACTTACAGATAACCAGCTCCAGCAGCCAATCTCACATCCCTAATTGGAACAGTGAATCCAGTTGGTGCACCCTTAAGATCTGGGTCATGCGACAAAGAGTATTGAGTCTTTGCAATACAGATTGGCAAGTTTCCGAAACCTTGCTTGGTGTATGTATCGACCTTCTTTTGAGCAATCTCACTGAACTCGACCTTGTCAGCTCCATACATCTCTTTACCGATGGCTTCAATGCGGGTCTGGACATCTCCGTCAAGGCTGTAAAGAAGCTTGAAGTTCTTCTCCTTTTCACTTGCAGCGATAACGCCCTTGGCAAGGTCAACAGCTCCCTTACCACCTTCGGCCCAGTGATTAGCTGGGATAGCATCTTCAGCACCAGCAGCGATGGCCTCCTCTCGAATAACCTCAATCTCGGCGTCAGTGTCAGTCTCAAACTTGTTGATGGCGACAACAACTGGTACACCGTAAGATCTGGCATTAGAGATGTGCTTCTTGAGGTTGACGCAACCTTTGCGAAGGATCTCAACATTCTCCTCTCTGTAGATTTGGTGAAGTGCGGCACCTGGAGCGATTGGTGGGCCACCACCGTGAACCTTGAGTGCTCGAACAGTTGCAACAACGACGACAACATCTGGAATGAGTCCTGATGATCTACACTTGATGTTGAAGAAACGTTCTCCTCCCATGGTGAAATCGAAACCTGCTTCAGTGATCACAAAACCAGCCTTCTCGTTGTGATTCTCGTCAGGCTCAGTACCAGCGAGCTTAAGAGCAAGCTTATCCGCAAGAACTGAGCTAGCACCGATACTAATGTTTGCGAATGGTCCGGCATGGACGAAAACAGGTGTTCCTTCTAATGTTTGCATCAAGTTGGGCTTGATAGCATCCTTCATCAATGCTGTCAAAGCACCACCTGCACCAAGATCATCACAAGTAACAGGATCACCATTTCTGGATGATCCAATGACCATGCGACCAAGTCTCTCTCTCATGTCGTTCAAGTCGTTACTGAGTGCAAGAATAGCCATACACTCACTAGCGACAGAGATGTCAAATCCAGTTTCTCTAGTCTGTCCCTTCTCGGTACCAGCGGTACCGACGGTGATACCTCTCAGATGACGATCATTGACATCAAGAACACGTCTCCAGGTGATTGTCGAAGGATCAATGTCTAATCTTGCGAAACGATGAATCTCGTCCTCGGTAAGCTCGTCGGGGTTGGTTTTAGTGATACCAAGCTTCTTAAGTCTACGGAACATAATAGGCTGGAACTCACGCTTGCCCTTCTTTGCTGGAACGAGACGCTTGTAAAGCGGGCCATCCTTTTGGGTATTTTCGTGGAACATTCTGGTCTCAATAGCGGCAGCCAACAAGTTGTTTGCAGCTGTGATTGCGTGAATATCACCTGTCAAATGGAGGTTGAATTCATCCATAGGAATGACCTGACTGTATCCTCCACCTGCAGCACCTCCCTTGATACCAAAGGTTGGTCCTTGACTTGGTTGACGAACATTAGCGAAAGCTATGCGATCAAGATGACCGGCAATAGCTTGAGTGAGACCCATAGTAGTCGTAGATTTACCCTCGCCAAGAGGTGTTGGAGTAATACCAGTGACAACGACATAACGACCATTGCGGCGGTGCTCAAGACGTTTGAGTAGGCTCAAATCAACTTTACCTTTGTATGCTCCATAAGGTTCAAGTTCGTAACCAGCAATACCAATCTCTTGTGCTACACGTGTGATATGCTTCGGGTGTTGAGCTCTCGAGATAGCAATGTCTGATGGGACTGGGGTTTGAAGCTTCAATGGCAAAGGCTTGATAGCTCTGGCCTTTTGACGCTCGAAGTAAGCTGTTGCGGATTCAACAACGTTCTGCAACAGCATTGCGATAGTCATTGGTCCTACTCCACCAGGTACTGGTGTGATTTGAGATGCAACTTCGGAAGCCGATTCAAAATCGACATCACCAACAAGTCTCTGCCCAGATTTTTTAGTCTCGTCAGGAATAAAGTTGGTACCGACATCAATGACTACTGCACCGGGCTTCAACCACTCTCCTTTGACGAAGTTGGCCTTTCCGATGGCTGCAACAACAACATCGGCATTCTTGATAAATTGCTCAAGATTCTGGGTTCTGGAATGGCAGACTGTCACAGTAGCGTCGGCATTCTTGAGGAGGTAACTGGCAGGGCTTCCCACGATATCGCTACGTCCAAGAACGACTGCATTTTTGCCCTTTAAGTCAACTCCACTCTCTTCGAGCAAGACCATAACACCTTTTGGTGTACATGGTGTGAAAAGAGGACGTCCGCCACGCTTCGCAAGCTCGCCAATATTCGATGCTCCAAAACCATCTACATCCTTCTCATCAGATACAGCGGAAGTTACGCTGTATTCGGACATGTGCTTTGGGACCGGTAATTGGACGAGAATACCATGAACGGATGGATCATTGTTCAATTGCTCGATTTTGTCGAGAACCTCGGCTTCAGTTGCGCTCTCAGGGAATGGGATAAGTTCGCACTCGATCGCTGCCTAATTACCCGCGAATCAGTGTATGCTCGGAAATGATGGGAAGTGGTAGCCAACCTCTTGTGCGGCCTTCAACTTCATGCGAACATAGGTAGCTGTACCACCATTAGTGAGTCATTTTTGACAGCATTCAGTCACAGATACGTACTTGAGTCAGAGCGATCACCCACTGTGAAAAATTACATTAGCATAAACTGCTTATCGACTATTTCTAGCAATATCTTGCGGGCATTTACCTTGGATAATCTTCAATGAAGGCTTAAATCTTGGGTTTGTCTTTTGGGCATCGTCGATTTCAGCATGAATCTTCTCACGGATCTTCTTCGCAATGGCAGTGCCATCAATCTTGGTGGCTGTCATTGTCGCTGGCGTACTTGAGAATTGTCTGGTAGTACTGCTTTGCGGGGTGAAGGGGGATATGGATGAGACCCTTGTGGGGGAAGAAAAAGTTGAGCGGAATGGCTGACCCCGCAATTGGAGGACCTGTTGGGCAGCTTGGACAAATGGAGCTGAAGGGGTTAAAGAACTCAACAGTGCTCGGTGTTGAGTAGGAAGAGAAGCTCTTGATCTGAGAATTGACGAAGAATTGGTAAGAGTGAGGCAATTCAAAGAAGGTAACATGTACACATTGTGAGGATAAACGCGGGCGGCACCACATGCTACTTTGGCTCTTTTGCCGATCAACATTTCTGCACTGTGCCGCAAACGAATGAGGTGATTTGATTTGATAGGCGAATGAATGACAAGATAGATAGATAGATAGACAGACAGATACAGATGTAGTAATCAAATCGAAATTCTAATAACAATGAATGAATGAATGATAATTGATGAGCCCGTTGAATGACTACAACAATTTTTTAGTACACCTGGTATGTACTTTTAGCTTTAAAGCTTCCAATATAAACATATCGGTGAAAGATAAGATGATCAAAGCAATTGAGTCAAAAAATGGATAATACACCAAAAAAGCAATCATTTAATCATTCAATCATTCATTCACGCATATTGAGTCAAGGAAATACTCATATCATAGAATGGATCGAGTGGCCGGCAATTACCTTATGAAATGTGAAAATCATCCCATTCAAGCTTTCCAGCCTTCAGTTCTCCTCTCTCTCTACCTATGACTGAAGCATCACTCACTCTATCATTTCTCCCCTCTCTCCCTCCTTCACTCCCCTCAGTCATCACGTTATTAATATTTTCATGTTGTGTCACAGCTGTGAGTCTTTGCTATTATTTTTTTAAGTGGATCCTCACACCTCGACTCATACCTACCTAGTCTCAGCTAGCTTAAGAAGATTTCCTCTCACCACTTGGCCAAGTCCCGCATCTGTCCGCATCTGTCCGCATCTTCTCTCGCTTATGATTGGTCTTTGATAGCACACATTTGAAGAGTCAAATCCCTAGAGGATATCGAACTTTTTGAGGGGCACAAAGATTATTTCGATCCAACCCTATCTAAATACCAACCGCCAACCTCCATCCTCCATCATATCGCGATTCCAGTACTATCACCACTGAATCGCAAATATGAGGCCCATTCTGTTGCAAGGACATGTCAGTATACATAATGCCCTGTTGGCTTAATATATGACCCCAATTTGCTAACAATCATACAGGAGCGTGCTCTTACACAAATTAGGTATATAACATCCGTCGAAATGATAAAATACATGCGGTATTGACGAACGAATAGATATAACAGAGATGGCGACATCATTTTCTCAACCGCGAAGGATCAACACATTTGCGCATGGTATGCACACAACGGAGAGAGATTAGGCACCTACCACGGTCATCAGGGAGCTATATGGACAGTCGATGTGGACCCAACAACTACAATCATCGCAAGTGGTGCAGCAGACAACACAGTCAGGTTATGGGACGTCAAGACCGGAAAATGTTTGAAGACTTGGGATTTCAACACTGCTGTCAAGAGAGTCGAATTCAACGAGGATGCTACACAATTGTTGGCTGTCACCGAACAACGTATGGGATTCTTGGGAACGATCGTAGTATTGGACATCAACCTGGACGTAAACGCACCACAATCTGACGACCGGGCTTTGACCATTACTTGCGCGGAGAGCAAGGCTACTGTTGCAGGATGGAGTTATATGTCAAAATACATCATTGCGGGGCACGAAGATGGAAGTGTTTCTCAATACGATGCCAAGGTAAGGATCTAGACTGGTGTTGTATATTCTAGGTACTGACGGGCTTGGTAGACCGGAGAGTTACTCTTCAACACTCAAGTCCACGAACCAGATCTTCAAGTCACAGATCTCCAATGGTCGCCCGATAGAACCTACTTCATCACTGCCTCAAAGGACAAGTCTGCTAAGGTAAATTACATGCACGCTTTCAAGTTTTCAAAACACTAATTAGTATAGCTTGTAAATGCCCGAGACCTCGAAGTCATGAAGACCTACGTAACCGATACTCCTCTCAACAGCGCATCTATCACCCCCAAAAAGGATTTCGTCATTCTCGGTGGTGGTCAAGCTGCTATGGATGTCACAACAACCTCCGCCCGCCAGGGTAAATTCGAAGCCAGATTCTACCACAAGATCTTCGAAGAGGAAATCGGTAGAGTCCGTGGACATTTCGGTCCTCTAAACACTGTTGCCGTGGATCCAAACGGAAAGGGATATGCAAGTGGTGGTGAGGATGGTTATGTCAGAGTGCACCAATTTGATAAGGGATATTTCGACTTCACATATGAGGTCGAGAGACAGGCTAGACAACAATAATTTAGTTTATTTGGCTTGTAGGAAAGGTGCATTTGCGGGCGTTTGTGGATCAAATCAAAAGGCTTGTAGAATCTGGAGGAAGGTAGAAAGAATGATTGATGAATCTCTTTCTATAAAGATTTAAATGAAGGAAGCAAGCTTTATTGCAAATAGTCTAGTCTTCACAAGCTGGTGAGATAGATGTACCTCTAAAATGAGTATATCATGAAGAATTTAAGCATGACACCACTGTACTTTTTCCAATACTTGGTTGAGCAAATGAAATATTCTAGAGTAATGTTACTTGAATGCATGGGATAAACATAAACGTATGACTCTAAATTCGCAACAATGAAATGGAGAATCATGAATTCAATAATGAAATGCCACGAGAAATATTTCAATAGAAATTCTGAGCTGCGCTCTCACCGCCTTTAAAGGATTTAACTCAATTGGGTATAGTGCGGTGGTCGCAAGAGAATTCTCGTGGAGATAGTTTGGCAAAATCCAAAAAATTTGTTGGACAATCACACTGCATTCTAAAATCCTAAAATCCTATCTGCAAAAACATTTATCTATCATATCCACGACACAACCTTTCTAAATAAAACAAGTCTCACGAACTCAAATACAATGGCTGAAATCACAGCACGCAAGCGCAAAGGTATGTGTTATTCTATAATGCTTCAATTGATTATTCTAATTTTCGATCATAGCTTCTACTGCTCCTGCAGTCCCCGCGGATGAGGTCGCCAAATTGAAGAAGGCGAAGAAGTCACCAAAATCTACTGAAGCCGTCAAGCCCAAAGAAGCCGCTAAACCCAAGGAAGCTGTCAAACCTAAGAAGGCCGCAAAGGTTGTTGAGAAAGTTGTAGAGAAAGAGGTTGTTGAAGAACCAGTCGAGGAATCCGAAGAAGAGGAAGAAGAGGATGACCAAACTGAAGCTCTCCTGAAGGGTTTCGAATCGGATAATGATGAGGAAGAGAACGCTAAAGAAGGTGGACTCGAGCCCGGTCAAGAAGTTCCAAACGCCCTCGAAAAACTCAGCAAGAAGCAAAAGAAGGCTATCAAGAAGGCTGCCGAAGAAGCTGCCAATGATCTTCCAGGTGTCGTCTATATTGGTCGCATCCCTCACGGTTTCTACGAGGCGGAAATGAGAGCTTACTTTTCTCAATTCGGAGATATTCTTAAGATTCGTCTGTCAAGAAATAGAAGAACTGGTGCAAGCAAGCATTATGCATGGATTCAATTTGCTAGTAGGGGTGTCGCAGAAATTGTAGCCAAGACTATGGATAACTATCTATTGTTCAATCACATCTTGAAGGTCAAATTAGTACCTGATGAGCAACTTCCCGAAGATTTGTTCAAGGGTGCCAACCGTCGCTTCAAGAAGGTTCCTTGGAACAAGATTGAGGGTCGCAGATTAGAGCAAGGTGCTGGAGAAGAGCAATGGGAGAAGAGAATAGAAAAGGCTGAGAAGAAGCGCGAGATCGCCGCAGAGAAGTTGAAGCAAATCGGTTACGAATTCGAGGCACCAAAGATAAAATCCGCAAAGGGTGTTTCCAAGAAGCCAGTCAAGGAGATTGAGAATGGCGAAGATGAAGTTGCTGGAGACGGAGATGTTGTCATGGCCATTGAAGCTGCCCCTGCAGTTGAGGAGCCAGTCAAGACTAAGAAGGTCAAGAAGACCAAGGTCGTCGAGGAGACTCCTACTGCCACAATCACCACAGAGGAAACCACCATCACAACCGAAGCTGCCCCAGTCGAAAAGCCAAAGAAGGGAAAGAAGGCCGCAAAGGCAAAAGCTGTCGAAGCTCCCGTTGAGCCCGTAGCCGAAGTCGAAGCCGAAGCACCAGTTGGAAGAAAGACAAGATCTAAGAAGGCCGCCGTCAAGGTCGTCGAAACCCCAGCTGAGGTCGAGGTTGAAGCCGAGATTGAGGTTCCAGCAAAGAAGGTCACCAAGGCTAAGAAAGCCAAGAAGTCCAAGGCTTAAGCTTTCGATTTCAGTGTTTCTCTCTTTTCTTGTAAATTGCTGCTTTGATGATATTCCCCGGCGTTATGGTCACATAAAAGAATATTCGTTCGTATGTTTCAGAGGGAATGCTTTTAGACATGTCGCTTACTTGCTTGCTGTATTATTCTGATCTGGCTTGCTTGTATTGAGATGAATATGGCTCGGATGATCTGATACTTAGTAGGCTAGGCTTAATATAAATGAATGACATATGAAATGTACCTATGATTTATGTGATGCACTTTTTGTGATTGATCGTGAGTAGGTCTTGAGCGTAATGGTATTGTGAGATATGACTGTGAGGTTGACTAGTGGTGTGAAGTCTAGTGATGAACTTTATATGCCAGGTATCTGAGCTTTTGACATTGGAATTACGATGTGGCGACTAGATATTAACCAACCCAGAAGCCAGAGAGCAGCATAGCAAAGTTCATCAATATCTATTAAACATGTTATACACTATATTCTATCTACCATTTAAATCCCCATCCCCTCTATCCTACCAATCACATTTCGTCACTCCCCCTTCATTCAAAATCATTTTTTTCGACGCCTGAAAAAGACTAATAAGCATGACCGCGCCCCCAAACGCTACACAGGCGCCCGCCATCCACGTTCTCCACGTTCTTGTCGTTAACTTTATATAGCATAACGGTGGTAATATATAAGCCAAGGCACACGCACTCGTTGCGCCGATTAATTCGAACACTGCGCCGAGATCGCAGGTTACGAGACTGAGGATCATGGCGCTGACGACGAGGGCGGAGGTGAAGATGAGATGGAGATGCATGTTGAATGGTTCGCCGGGGAACCAGTAGTTGAACATTACTTCGCGACAGACGAAGGCTTCGAGGGGGAGGGTGGTGAGCATGTTGAGGCCGAAGCAGAGACGGGCGAGGTTGACGAGGGGGTTTGTGGCGGGGAAATTGTTGAGGACGTTGCCGAGGGTTTTGGAGCCGAAGGTTAGGAAGCCTGAGAGGGCCATTAGGAGACAGGCGACCATGGAGATGGAGGTGCTGTAGTGGGTTACGGTGGAGAATCGGTCGATGGTGGGGGTTTGGAGGGAGCCGTAGATTAGGAGGGAGTTGTGGTGGCAGACGAAGGCTGAGGTGTGTTAGTTGAGTTGAATTAAATTGGAGAGGGGTGGAAATAAGGGGGTGGAGGCTAACCGAAGGATATTACGCCAATGGCTTGGAAGATGCCATCGTTTATGGTGAGGAGGGGTGTGGTGAATTCCCCTCTGTCTTCTTGGGGCACCATAAATCCTTGTGTTACAACTGTGAATAGAATGATCATCATACTGATCAGTGCCAAAGTGCTTGCTTTCGCCAACTGTTGCGAATTAGCATGACTCCTGAATGTTGTCCAGAAAATGTACCTTGGCGATATCCCGATATAAACTCAAAGGATAACTTATTCCCAACACGAAAACTACAATAACAGCCCTCCTGTTCGCCAGTAGCCCCAGCACTGGCACATCTCTTAATCCTGGGAAAACCGCAGTCAAAACATGCGGTATCGAATCTCCCACAATGATACAAAAAGCTATCATACCCCCAAACGCAAAAGCCCATTGCGCAACACTGATAGCAATCAATCCCGTCCTCCCAAAACAAAACTCCACTGTCCCCTGGAAACTATCTCGCCCGCTCAATTTCGAATTAATAACAATAAGTCTAATAGTCCAGTCCACCGTAATCGTAAGCGCAATCAAAAGAATAACTCCAGCCAAGAGTCCAGCTTGACGAAATGCGTAAGGTTGTCCGATGATACCGGCTCCTATAATACTATTCGCCATATTCATAAATGCATTCCGCAGATTCGATTTCGGACGAGATCTTTCGCGTTCTGCCCATGTATGTACATCTTCGTCGTCGTCCCAAGGACTAGAGGCAACAGTTACGGAGGGTGCTTCGATGCCCGTTAGGAGGGGTGTAAAAGATTGGGTTCGAGATGAGGGATGTGCATGTATTTCATCATCATAGACAGGCGGCGCTCCATTGCTCGCATTCAATTCACCATTCGGCGAAGGTGGTAAGTCGAATCGTACACGATTGGGTGTTCGAGGTGTATGTGTTTCATTATGTCCTTGTTCCTGTGCCTGTCCAGAATGGACTATGATATCTTCATCTTCACTTCCTGCTTCTTCAGCGAGAAGTCCAACATCTTCTTCCGGATTGCGATTCGATGACTCTTCGTTTCTGCGATTGCTGTGCGATTTGGCTTTTGCCATTTTTACTATCGTGGTAGCATGTTGTGAGATACTGGATTGGGAGGATTCAATGGTTTGGCCAGAATGCTTTCGTAGCTCAATGCGCCGGTAAATGCGGCCGCAATGCTGCATGCGGGCCTTAGCGTATTTCCAATAATAGCTTGACAGTGAACCCTTTTCATCCATAAACTCTACAAACCTAGGGTGTTTTACCAAGTTTTTTCTCAAAACAAAAAAAAAACAAAAAATCCTATAATTGTTCTTTGCTTATGGGTTGTCTGAAATTACACTCCTGAATATCCTCACTCCATTTCGTAAATTATCAATTGCCATGCGAAAAGTACTTTGGAGGGGAAATCACACTCTAAAATTTCGGTCCTGTCGTTTGTGTCAGAGATGGTCTTCCGTGAGCTATATCTCTGGAATCCGCCAATACTTAGCAAAGCTACCAAAGGGAGTTTTTGCTAGAACTAATCAGCTAACATCTGTACTTAAATCTACGTCACTTGACTCGATTAGACGTCATCAAGATGTATCTCGTTCGAAAGTCAAGCAAGCGGACACGAGAGATTTCAATCATTTGAGGTATGGAATAGAGCTCGTATTTCGTCGATTTTCTATCCTCGTTTTCGCTATTTGAATGTGTGTTTTTTACTTAATGAGAGCTAGGCTTTTGATGAAGAATGCTACACTCAATGTTGCAAAGAGTTGTTACTTTTACCGATTAATTGTTGTAGAAGGTGCGGTCAAATGTTGCTGGAAACGCTTTAGTTGAGCTATCCAGAAATAAGTTCACAGCCTTGCTTGATCTTGAAGTAATAGCTATGATGAAATGGACCTTCAGTTTGTCTTCATTATTGGTCGAGTCTAGAGATATCTTTCAAATTTACCAGATTTGCAAGTAGACAGGTCCAATTTCGTGCACAAATAATCTACATTGAGACATTACCAAGTGGCACTTCGTTGTAGAAACACTTCTTCCATTAGCCTCTGAACGAGACATCATTTTCCATAATTCATCTATTACTTTTACTTCAACATGGTATCAAGAAAGGCAGGAAGAGATACATAATCAGAGGCTTAGCTATGATCAAATTACGTTGATAAACAGATGAATAACCTGTTCCTCATTCATAGAGCCTTACCATCCAATGGCCATGCGATGTTTTTATGAAATCTCGCATGACTTTGTTGAGAGGACGTAAGAATTCATTGACCCGAGTGTTCTTTGGATTCTCTTATAATATGAGAAGACAGGGACTGGAGTGATGAGTTCTCGAGGTAGTGCCTTGAGCAGAATTAGCTGGTCGGGACTCACCATGATTGCCACAGCGCCTTTGATGGGCAAACATGTGGGAGATTCGCTTTTGGAGATTGAGTCTGACAGAGAGTCATTTTACTTCCAGATGTGTTTGTCCGTTTGAATACATCAAACCGAATATGTCCGCTACTCTTCTTAATTCCCCACAAAGACAGCTTAAAAACAGTCTAAAAATTATTTCTGGAGCTCTTTTCCATTTAAGGTTAGTTTATGGGCTTTCCTTGGCACTAACACTAAGCAAATTGCCACTTCATGAAACTTCATCTTGTTGTTGATCATAAACGCTGACAAGGAAGATCTAGACTCACTGGAAAGGCTATTTTCAAAGCACCAAACATTATTTATACAATCATAGATCGTATTAAAGCTCTTACCACTGGAGCCAAAGAAATGAATATTTCTACTATCCCCGCAATCGGTCTTACCGACACTCCCGAGGGTATCATCGAACTCATCGACTCACTGGGCCACAGTGATCTGCCCACTAGTCCGCCCTCTGTATACATCGACCTAGAGGGAATCAACGTTGGTCGCAAAGGCTCAATTGCGATCCTTCAAGTCTATGTCCTCCCGAATAAAAAGACCTTTCTCGTGGATGTTCACAATCTCCGTGAACAAGCATTTTCCACTCCCAATTCATCTGGCCTTACCTTGAAAGCAATTTTGGAGTCTGCAATCATTCCAAAAGTCATATTCGACGTCAGAAATGACTCTGCTGCTCTGTATAGCCACTTCGGCGTGAAACTACAAGGGGTCGTCGACCTTCAACTCATGGAGCTTGCAACTCGATCTCACAGTCAGAAATTTCTCAGCGGGCTTGGAAGATGCATGGATCAAGATCTCGTGCAAACCCCTGAAGAGCTCGAAGTTCGGAGCGCCATAAAGAAGCGCGGAGTACAACTATTTGCACCAGAAAAGGGGGGAAGATACGAGGTCTTCAATGACAGGCCGCTTGATCCAGCAATCGTAGATTATTGTGTTCAAGATGTCCAACTCATGCCACAGTTATGGAACATTTACAATGCAAAGCTTACTTTAATGGACAAGAGATGGACTACTAAAATTGAGCGAGAAACAAAGGCTAGGCTTCTGTCATCTCAGAGTCCAAACTTTAATGGGAAGGGACAGCATATGGCAAAAGCGCCACCCGCGTGGTAGTGTATTGTTGATATTGTTGGTAAAAAAAAGTTTGTGTGGATATTAGATTTTGGCCTTTGGTTGGGAGGCATGTGTCTGCAGTTAGATTGATGTGGCCTGTTACTACTATTGTAATGATTCATTGCCACATCTGAGAACAGTTTAAATGGAATATACAATTTATTGTCAAGTGCTTTATCTCCTTGGTCCTTATAGCGACTTCGCGAGGTCATTTGTTTAGCCTGAGGGATGACTTTCAATGATACTGCCCTTTGACAATGGGGACGATGTTATGAAATAACAACGAATATTCGAAGCAAGTGGGCCAGTGGTACTAGCACAAGACTCGTGGTTTTCTCATGTTCTTACTTTACCCCTTTACCATACAATCAAGCTTTATGGGTAGGTGCGAGTGCGATTCTTACCATTTCATTTTGTAAAGCGTAGTCAAAACGGTAATGGGTTCTCCCTAAACTGGAAGGGTTTCCTGATCAGTCGAACTTTCCCTTATCATATATGCACCTCCTCCTTTGTACTTTCTCAAATGCCAGGCACACGTTAAGTAGAATCAAGATCTAAATCTTTCCACATTTTTTTGTTCTGAATAACAAAACAAAATACAATTCTGGATTACCATAAAATTTTGGTTTCATTGAATTAGTTATAATCCCATCTCGCCCCCGTGGCCTGGGTGAAGATGGGTTCCTCTACTTGTTGCACCAGTCGTCAACCTCCTTCGCCCGATGCAGTCTCACCTCGTCCTGTACGATCACCATCTCTTACCCCAGTTAACACTCTAAGGAACTCTCCAAGAAAAACATCCAATTTTAGGAATGGGGAGCTACAAACACAAGTCACTGCATGGAGCTCGGCTACAAAAATGGAAAACACAACAGAAATTAAAGCCGTTTCCGAAGGAGAGTGTTCCCCTGATAGTGATAAAGAAAACGAAATTGTGGTGGTCGATGAAGGAGATAGTGACGATGATGACGAGGACGAAAGGCGACAGGAGGTCAAGCCAATGCTCAGTTCCAACACACTCAAATCCGTCAAGAGCCGTTTAATAAAGACATTTTCCCGTGAACCTGGAATCGCAAAGGCTGATAAAAGAAAAAGTATAGGGACCAGCCAGGAAGAAGTTGAGCGAAGAAAGGAACTGAGGAGAATAAGGCAAAAGAGAATTGAAGAGGAATTAAGTTATGATAATGGATATGATGAAGATGCACAGTCTACGAGTACAGTAAATTGTCCCGCTATGCGGACCGACAAGGGTCAGAAGAGGCAATCTGTTCTACCAGAGGACAGTGGCAACTTTCCAATTTTTCGAAAGTGAGTAAATTCTTGAAGGTTGACAAAAATTCACAATTTTAATTGGTTATTTTAGGCAGAGCTCTTCCTTTGGATCGGAGGCAGTTAGCAATGGCAGCAAGATCTCCCTTTCTACAAGCAATAATGATAACACATGTAGAATATCGCTATCAGCTACCAAGCTTGATGACACCAGTAAAGTATCCCTTCTGAAACCAGCAGATCGAGGAAAGTCTCGAACATATTTAGGTCCTGGTGACCCAAACTCCAATCTTCTCAAACCGGTCAATACTCCACCGCGAAGATACAGCTCCCCTGGCCCTTGTCCTACGCCCAGCGAAACCGACTTATTCCAGCCTGGACAATACCACCTCAGGAAAACAGACAGTGAAGTTTCTGCTATACCTTCAGCATCTCTAGCAGAGGCTCAAAACTTGCCAAGTTCTGCTGCCCTTGATCCAAGCACGGCTTCGAGTTGGCGATTATCATATACTTCTCAGCAAAGTAATCGTGGAGCGCATCTTCGAAGGTTAAGTCAACAATTTGAGGCTCCAATCCAATCAGCGACGGATGTTGCAAACGTAGGAACTCAAACACTTCCACGTTGGCTAAAAACTCATGGGTTCCGATCGTCTTCGCAGGCTATCACTACTTCTGAAGGTAGCACTTTACCAAAAGAGCCATCATTTATGCGTCCACCACGTTCAGATACTGGATTTGGTGGGGTTGATGGAAGTGGGAGCTTTTCAAATATGCATTTGCAGGATATGGATATCTCTAAACGTCTTCTACAGAGCTCTTGCTCGTCACCACAGCTAGTCAGCCGGGAGGACCATCACCGTGAAGCTTCCGGAATTAGTACCGCGACACAAAGTCGTGCTAGATATATGCGAAACCCATCAGAAACAATATCAATTCCTTCATGCCCATCAATTGCCTTGAGCGAGCTAGTCCCACCAAATTGGGGAAAATTACCAAATGATGGAACTTCTTCATTTTACCCTACCGTACCCAACAGCATCCAGCCTTCACCAGAATGTTCACGGTTTGAGCTATCCCCTTTCATGTCCGCAAATAGAAGTATTCCTACAATGGTGGAGCCACAAGGTATGAGTCCTTTGGCATTGCAATGTATGATTCACTAACATAATAGCAAGTAATTGATGGGATCATGACTCCTCTTCGCTCGCCACAAATGCCAGCAGCATTAGGGAGCGACACCCCTACCACAATCAATGTATCTTTAACGAGCCTTCATGCCCCTTTGAGCAGATATTCCGCCAAACAAATTGATGAGAGCTCGCTTTTTGCTTCTGAAACTACCAGTTTTCGAGAACGAGAACTGGAATTGAGTCATATCCAAGCACGCTTTGCTTCGTCCGATTTGCGTCGACCTCCAAGTACACCAATATCAAGCAAGTTTCGCGAAGAATTTGATATTTCACTCACCCCTCAACCCAAATCTCCTTTTCAGAAGCTTGTCAGGGCTTGCTCGCTGAATAGAAGTCGTGATGTTGTGGAAGAGGATCCATTACTTGCTCCTCCACCGCATAGATCAGGATTTGGGTATCGATTTATCTCTACTCCCACAACTCTAAGTAGAAGGAGCACTGCGCGTCATTCGACACCAACGAAGAGAACTGCAGAAAGAAGAAGAACCCCAATTGTTGATGATTCGATCGATACTCCAGTAAAAGGTAAATTTTTTGCATTTCGCAGATTTAAGCGCCTGGCTAGTTTGGGTGGGTACGATGGTCCGGCAGATGATCATAGAGGTAGTAGATCCGAGTCTGGCACTGTACGAAGACCATCTGCGTTGGATGCTAGGCTAGGCTTGGGTGCCGAGATGACCGCAAATGAGGCTCAACGGAAAATATCCATACCTCCTAGCATACCATCCATTAGATTACCAACTCCTGAGTCTCCAAATATCAACACAGCTGACACTCACGAACATGGTGTTTTGGCTCGCATGGCCACAACTATGCATGTCCCGACTCCGGAACTTCATCTAGCTGGTCATCTTGGCCGCATGGCCACAACTATGCATATCCCGAATCCGGAAATTCATATGCCTGATACTCTTGCTCGTATTGGTACTGCAATGCATATTGACTTACCTACACCTCACTTTCCTGATGCCTCATCGATTCTTCATACCCCACATATTGATATTCCAACCCCTCACCTACCCAGTATTCCCCATATCAGCTTTGGTCATCACGATTCAGATTCTCCTCCAAAAGAAAAGAAAGGTCCCAATGCAGCACCTGCAATCGCTCCAATTGCTGCACCAAAATCAAAGGTTCAAAGGCCTAGCAATGATCCTCAAGGTGGAGCACCACAGTGGAGAGGCCCACGAGCTAGGAATCGCTCCACGACTAGGGAGGATAATAGGAGAAGAATGGACACTAGTCAGGATGATTCCGCTGCTGTTTGGATGAGAGCAGTGAAAGGTGCGGTATCAGATAGATCCAAAGCTCGCAAGGACAATCAAGATGGAGACGACATTTTTGGAGATTGGGAAGCACAACTGGCTGGAGTTGCATCTAAATCTAAATACGAAAGCCGAAAATTTGGCTCGAGAGGCAAACCGAAGATTCATCAAATTGAACAATTCCCAGAAGCTTGGTGTAGGTTTCCCAGCCATGAAAGAAATGCCAGGGGGCATGAAAGTGCGGGTGTAGAGTCGGCTGTTGAAGCAAAGGATTTTGCGATTTTGAAACCTGGAAATGAGGCTTTGGGAAGATCGGAGCATTCTTATGGTACAAGGAGGAGAAGAAGACCAGGTATGTATACTGAGAATAGTAGTGACCCCAGTAATTCTCAAGGACTATCTGATGAGGAATTGGATGCAATTGAAGCTGCAGAGCCGTTCTACAAACGGTGGAGTCATAAAATTAAAATCGCCTGGATGGATTATAGAATTGAGGATGCACAAAAGAAACACGCATTTCATTCGGGGAGCTTGGGGAGAAGAGGGTCAATGACTATGGATGGAAAAGTGCCATTTCCCGAACTTGAATTGTTACCAATGAGGGCACCCCCTCCGCCAAGTGAGGTGGTAGATGACGAAGCGGATGATATTGAGGCGGAAAGAAAGAGAGTGGAAGCCATTCAAAAAGCTAAAATTAAGCCGCATTATGAGGCGGCAGATCTGACTCAGAGTAAGGGAGGTGTAAGTGATTTGTTGGATATTTTTAGTTCAGGACCTGAGGAGCCAGCTGAACCAAAGATGCCTGTCAAAAAGAAGGGGCCGAAGGCAAAGAAAGTTAAAGACCCTTATGCATTGGATGAAGATGATGACTTGGGCGGTGACGGTGGGGAAAAGGGTGATGAGGACGAAATGCCCAAGAAGAAAGGTAGGAAGGTCAAGGATCCCTATGCAATTGATGATGATGATGATGATGAGGATCCGCCACCGGCGCCAAAAAAGAAGGAAAAAGCGAAGGATCCATACGCAATTGATGATGATGAAAATGAGGAGATGCCGCCTATTCCGAAGAAGAAGGGCAAGGCGAAAGACCCATATGCTATCGATGATGATAAGGACGGCTCATCAGACTTTGGCTCTGGAGACGAGTTGGGCAAAATTGATCAAATCATGATGAAAGAGGTGCTAAGTGATGATGACACGATTGACCATACACGATTTGAAGACTCGGTCATTAGTTTTCGTGATCCTGAATTCTATCAGGATTGTTTGGTGATGCCCAAGGAGCCAAGTCCTGTGCATGTTAAAGAATGTTCTGTACTGTCTAGTCATGGAATTATTGAAGAAGAAATCGAGGATCCATCTAAGAATGGTGTTGGGATTGGGGTACAAGTTAAGGAGATTGGTGAGGGGGTTATTAAACAGATTGAGAAGTTCAAAACCTGGAATGGTAAAGATTGGGAGAAGGAAATGGGAGGATTCTTGAAAAGAAGAGACACTAGTGTAGGAAGAGATAGCATGAGAAGCGCGAGATCGGCATGGAGTATGGGGAGTCAGGGATCGAGAAACACAGTGAGGAGTGTTGGAGTAGAAGTCAAGAGACTGGAGGATTTGGAGAGGGAAAGGAAAGCTTTGAGAAAGGATGGTGGTCACTTAACAGGAGGTGTGCCGAGGAGGGCTAGAGGAAATAGAGGATGGGACAATGAGAGAGGACATGAAAGGAGCGCTAGCTTAGGGGGGAGAGTTGTGGGGTTCGAGGGACTAAGTGGCTCGAGCGAGACCAGAGGAAGGAGGTTGACGTTCGGAAGTGGCAGGTAGATGATTGGCTGATACAAAGGGGTAGGTATAGTGTCTTCAAAAGTATTCTAAGCTGGTTGAACTTTTGTAGTCGGAGAGAAAGCTCTAGCTCTTTTGTCCTCGGAAATCGGGACCGATAATCATTTTCGAAGTGGTCCAGGCCAGGTGCAACTTTTCGTCGGGCGTGGGTGGATATTAACTTGATGCGTTATTGATTTTTGAGACATTACTTATAAGGCTAAATCCATGTATTAGAGATATTGAGTCTTGAGGACTGCAAGATTATCAGGTTTTAATTGGTATAGCTACCTAGGTTCTAGGCGGAGATCGAGAAGGTTTGGAAGATTTTGGTTGGTATTGTTTTGTTATGCAAGTTATACTTAAGTAGTTGTATAATTCATAGAGGCCACGTAGATTGATAAATGATATCTTGTTATAATATAATAAATTAACGTTGAGTGTATTCATGTTGATCGTGTGACAGATGACGGCTTCAGGGCTATGTTGTAATCGGTTGACTATTGGTCTTTGTGGGTGAGGATTAGTCAGAGACCACTGTTGATTGAGCGGACTGACATGTCATGGGGCCTGTAACATATGCTGATGTTGAAATGCCTAAATAGGTTTTCATAGTTTCTCATAAAGGTTAGCAGAATATTCTCAGCCAATCAATGGAGTCTAATCCGACAACACCTGCAGTCAGCCTGGGGCGGATATGTCACCCCTGTACAACGAAAACACCCCACATTCACTTTGTCGGCCATCGTGTTGAAACTTCAACCATATTGTATCTCCTTCACAACTTTCTGCGGTGAACAAGTTCAAGTCTCTATACGTGAACTTCTGCGTCATGTCTCAAGCTCTGTACTCGTCGCTTTCGCTGGAGTCTAACACAATTCGGTTGCTTCGCATATTGCCGAATGAGAACGAGGAGGCCGATATCAACTGTACGCTCTTCGTGTACCCACTACATGATTCGGGCAGAGGTACTCATCGATATGAAGCTTTATCTTATGTATGGGGAGATGCAGATGACTCTCGTTCCATTTGCGTAAATGGGCATAGATTGACTGTCAGGGCAAACCTTCATATCGCCCTCTCACGCCTTCGAGATCCTGTTTTAGACCGCATTATATGGATAGATGCCATTTGTATCAATCAAGAAGACCTAAATGAGCGAGGCCATCAGGTTCAGCTCATGGCGAAGATATACAGTAAAGCAAGTCAAGTAGTCATTTGGCTGGGAGAGGCGGCAGATAATAGTGATCGAGCTCTTGGAGAAATAGTTATTGCCGTAAACCAATCTGAAATCTCTTCAGACAAAACAGCGCGAAAGGCAGTTCTTGCACTACTTCAACGTCCATGGTTTCGTCGCATTTGGGTAAGGAAGTATCGCTTGATAAAATTTTAACTGGTACTAAAAAGTGGTACAGGTGCTACAGGAAGTTGCAGCAGCTCGACACATACTAATCATGTGTGGTCTTATTGAGATTGATGGATACGCTTTTTGTGCAGGGCTAAATGCGTCGAAGGCCTATCTCAAAGCTTATCCAAGATTGCAAAGATTGATTCGTTCCGTCATTTATCTCATGAAGGAGGCAGCCCTTCGGCCAAAACATGCAAAAAGTAGCTCGAACAATTTCTCCCTCGATATTCGCCCGTTAAGCGAGCTGATAGAAACATATTATACCCGAGAATCGACTGATGACCTTGACAAAGTGTATGCTTTACTCGCCATGTGCTCTGATAGTCCTATGTCAGCAGGCTTACTCCCTGACTATACCATTGTATGGGAACAACTCTTTCAGCAGCTTGTCCAATTCATTCTTTGTAAAGAAATAGATGTGAGACTCCCGCAAGATAAGAATATGGCAATGATCAGAAGCAAAGGTTGTGTTCTTGGTTGGGTTGATTCAGTACTAGTTGATGCTGCTTGGAATGACACGGTAAAAGTGGAGATTGTTTCCAGTGGCACTCTGGAGCATCCGGGGAGAGAGAGGCAAAGGATAACTACTTTTACTTTTCCAACGGTGGAAAGATACATCGAGAAAGATGACATCGTTTGTCTTTTACAAGGAGTCTCGAAGCCAACAATCATCAGAGCTCATAAGGACCATTTCTCTGTCATCATGATTGCAGCTACTCCTTTGGACTTCATATCAGAAGAACAATCAAAGTGGCTCAAAGATGTGCGTTCGACAACAATTTTCCCGCGAAATTTTTCACTTGTTTGGGACTTGAGGGGGGCTAAAAAAAGGCTCGGAGGCCTAGAGTGTGAAAATCTGAGAGTACCTATCAATATAGACCCAGTTCCCGAGGAAGAATCAGAGATTGATGAGATCCAACGGGCGGAGAGAGACCTAGGAACAGAGAAAAGGGGTCTCTCGGATATTTTGTTCCCCAAGGCGGGCGTATGGAAATTTTGGGGGACGAATAGAGGGAAAAGAAAAGGCGCAGAGGCGCGGGATTATTCAGAATCAGATTGGAGTTCAGAAGCTGAGGGACATACTGACATCGAAGAGTTTTCAGCGATAGATCAGTATCTAACTTCGGATGATTTCTCAGAGATAGAGTCAAAAACATTGGACGAAACGATCGCATTGTATAAATTTGCGCTGGTGTTGAAGGATTTGAAAAATTACGAGCGCGCAGAGAAGTTATTATTGCAAGTAATACAGGAAAGGAAGAAACAGCTAGGGACGGAGCATCTACAAACCCTAAGCAGTATAGACGTTCTACAGTCAGTTTACAGAGAGCAAGGACTCTTGGAGGGAACAGAAAAGCTAGAAGCGATGAAAAATCTCATTGAGACACCCGCCACTCGAGTCTCAGAAGAAGAGGTGGTCGAGATTGCATCATTATCATCTTGCAAAGCAATGATGCTCATACTCGAGCGAAGAGGTGGCCAAGTCCCAATCACAGAAGAGGTGGTCAAGGCAGCAGCTGCTAATAAAGACTGCGGAATAGATATGATCAAGCTATTGCTCAGAGGAAGAAAAGATCTGTCAATTACAGAAGGGTTAATTCAAGTCGCAGTAGGAAATGTGCCTAAAAGATATGATATATTGAAATTGCTATTCCAAAAAAGTCGGAATCAGATTCCAATTACAGAAGAGATAGTCAAAAGAGCTGTAAAAACTAATAAGCGGGAATCTGATGATATATTGGAATACCTTTTTGAAAAGAGTGGTAATCCAATTTCAATTACAGAAGAGATAGTCAAAGCAGCTGCAGGTAATCATTGGAGAGGAGATTTTATATTGAAATATCTATTTGAAAAAAGCGGGAATCAGTTTCCAATCACTGAAGAGGTATTGAAAGCTGCAGCAGAGAATGAGCGGCACGGATATAATATGATGGAGCTTTTCTTTGAAAAAAAAGGGAACCAATTTCCAATCACTGAAGAGGTATTGAAAGCTGTAGTAGGGAATGAGCGGCACGGATATGATATGATGACGCTTCTCTTTCAAAGAAAAGGGAACCAATTTCCAATCACTGAAGAGGTACTGGATACTGCGGTGGGGAATAAGCCGCAAGGATATAAGATATTAAATCTTATTTTTGAAAGAAAAGGGGAACCAATTTTCAAGTTATAGAAGAGGTATTAAAAGCTGTAGCACGGAGTTGATATGAATATAGTATAATAAAGTTTCTCTTCAAAATAAAATGGATTCTGCTTCCAGTCACAGAAGAGGTGCTAAAAGTTGCAACAAGAAATGAGAAGTACTATATAGAAGATATAATATCAATTCTCTTTAGAAAAATAGGGGATAAACTGCTAATCATAGAAGAGGGTACTAAAAATTGCGGCAGGGAATAAGGGGGAAACCGCAAATGACATGATGTCAAATCTCTTTATAATGCTGGGGGAGCAAGTTCCAATCACGAAAGAGACGTTAAAAGAGATATTAGAATTGGGAGCCAGATTTTGTGAAGCTTCTTTCCACTTGGAAACTGAAAGAACGTGGTAACTAGAGGTCTTCGAGTTGGATTTATTTTTAAATAGGTTCTATATACACGTCTTTGGATTATGAGTCGGATGGGTCAGGAGATTTAAATGCAATGGAAAAGGGAAACTAGTCTCCCCTATTGAACCCGTATATTCCATCTCGCTTTCTGGTGTCTTCTTTTCTCTTTCCTATTCCTCTGAAAACTGGTTAGGATAAGGAGTTGATTAGGTTGCTTTGACTGTTCATTCTTTAGCTTCGTTTCCCTTCCTTCTTACTCCATCTCCCCCTTCAGTCTACTGCACTTCCTGTACATAAACAAACAGAATGAATCATGCCATTGAAATAGCCAATTAGATACTAATCTATATAGCTCAAACCATGATTTGCGTCATCCGAGAGCCCAAGTTTAGCATTCACCCACGTTCCTACTCGACTCACAATTTGATGCAATAGATAGAATCTTGCCCCTTTATAACTGCCCCGAAGAATAACACAGCAAGAAAATCCATAGAAAAGCCAGGAAAAATAAACAATTTCAAGAGAGAACAAAAACACAAAAAACAACGAAGGTAAGAACCATAAGCAGACAGTAAGCAACAGGTAAGTACATATGATGTCCCCATTTAGCGAACAATTCTACAATTCTCCCTTTCCTATACTGAGTTTATATAAACCACAATGAAACTTCACTAGAAAGCACCCACTCTCTGACCACAAAATGTCTCAAGAATGCCTAAATCTCCTATCCTCTCCAAAGAAAAAGAGCAACTCCCGTTCTTAGAGAATGAAACAGGCAGACAGGATAGGAATATTCCATACATCCAAGATAGCTTCGAACAGTAGGAGAGGTCCCTAGACATACATTGTAGATGTCATATGAGCCAACGAGAGAGATAATGAGTATTGTATATAAGACCTGGATACTTCCAGTCGATGTATCTCATCTCACCTCACCTCCCTTCATAAAATGAAGTACGCACAATCCATTCATCCATCCACGCAACCATACCTTCACCCCGAAACTCCAAACTCCAAGCCCAACACCAACACTAGCCCCTCTACTCTAATCTCTTCCCCTCCCAATCCCCCCGCCCCACTCGTCCCCCTCC